>JBAMHZ010440295.1:0-21770 GCA_037177395.1 Alpinia galanga | reverse complement strand
AATAATAGGATACTGTTGTGATATTTTTTAAAAATAAAGGTATCTTTTTCATGAAAAAAAAATAATCAGTGCTTTTTATTTTTACCTTTATTTTAAATCATTTTTAATTTTTTTTCTTCATGGGCTGTGTCGAGCGCAATTTGCCATTTAGTAATTCCTGGTCCATCAGTATGCTGTCTCACTTTGTAGCCCACTTAAAAGGACTGGGCCGGCCAGTTAGCGAATGTTGCAGTGGATCGATAATCGAAGAGGTATAGCGGTGCTTCCCTTTCTCTGCTCCCCCGCCTTCGCCTGCGCCCGTCGACGTCCTCCTGTGGTATAGGTCCTCCTCCTCCCACCACGGCCTCTGCCTCCACTTCTTCCTTTCTTTTTTTTTTTCCATTCTCGAAGATCAGTTGCCTTATGATTGCGCCCGACGGAGTGGGTTCCTGTCCCATTCTTCCTTTTCAGCGAAGCTGTATGCGTTTTTGAAGCGACACCAATTCTGACGATTCTTCCCGGTAAGATTTCTCTCATCCCTTTCCCCCTTATTTTTCTTGTACTGATTTATGCTTCTGTTTCGGCGAGATTGTGACGATCTTTCTGGATTCCTTTTTTTGTTGTAAAAAGTCTTTTTAAAAAATAATAATTTTCAATCTTAGAAATACAAGCCTTCTGTCGGTTTCCTTCTGTTGCAAGTGAAAGTTAGTGGTGGTCGAAATTATTGAACGATATGACATACTGCATCATCATCGTCATGAAGGCATGATTAGCTCAACTACTTGGGATGAACTACGTGAATTTTATCTCTCCATTAATATTCGTGTAAAACTAATTCATTAGTTATATTCAAACTAATTATCTTTTGTCACACTGAGTGAATTTTGTCTCGTTTTACAATCTATTTAAGCTACACCTGATTGCTCTCAAATACGACTTTGTGATTTATCAAAAAAGTGTAATGTTATATGTTAAATAAAATTGTCTAAAAATTTGTTACAAAATTCAGTAAACATGCGTGGATTTGTTAAAAGTAAAAGTTATTGTTAAATCTATTGAAATATCAAAAGTTGGTGCTAAATTGAGTAAGTACCTTTTCATAGGCCAGCCTCTCAATTGCTAACCAAATCACTCGATGATGCTTAAAGCACATATTTTAAAGCATTGCACCATAATATAGCTGCAACAATGCTTCCCTTCAATAATTCTTTCCCTACCTTTTCCAGTTGCCTGTCATCCTCCTGTTATAGCTGCTCCTCTGTCTACCATGGCCTTCGCCTTTGACATATTTATCTGTTTCTCATTGTCATTGCAGGTTTGTTATTGCGCCTGATTGAGCAGGCTTTTGCCTTATTTTTCCATAGCATCACTGCTGTTTGTGTTTGTGAGGTGGCATTGGTTAAATCCTTTTCCTCTTCCTGTTTTATACACACACACACACACACACACACACACAATTTGTTACAAATGGCAGTTGGTTATGTTATATTTGCACAAATCTGTTTGCCAGTACATTTTGTGTGTTAGACCTAGGTAAGCCTTTTAGTTATATAGATATTAAGTTATCAAATTTCAGAGAACATGGTTGGACATTCTCAATGGCTTTGGGTACTAAGTTTTGATGGATGTATTAAAAGATCATTCATTGAACTCCTCATGCCAAAATGACAAAAGCTATGTTGAAAAAAGTTGCTGTTCTGAGAATCAGTTGTCTACAGTCAAGGGTTGATACTTGGAGGTCATGTGCCTTAAAAAAAAAAAAGCAGCTTCATGCACGAAGCTCCAACCAATGCGGGGACTTGGAGAAATGTTGGACCACATTGGATCTAAAGAGCTCCATTAATATGTTTTGTCCATGTTCCACGTTGAACCAATACCTAATTTCGCTTTTATCTTGCTTTGTGAGAGATTTGGGTTTCATTTTCATGATTCAGGAAATCATGATTTACTTCTTGATTTTGAAATTCTCTTTTACTCGAAGAGTCAATTATCTTATATGATACTTTCCTTAAAGAATTTCTTGTTCCTAACTACTTTCACTGGGGTAGTTGTGCATGGTATCCTTTTTACTTGAAAAATTGTCTTGTACAAAGTGTGGGTTGTGCCTACTTTCTCCAGTCCCCTTTCCTAACAAAGGTAAAGACTGGACAAATACCTCTATTGCTATCCAAATGATGATGTTTGTTTTTTCTAATTCTACTTATTATTGGTCAAGTTTTTTTTCATGCTCCTTATTTCATCAATCTTCATGTTCTAAGCCTTAACTTTTTAATTCTAGTTTGTCTTTTATTTACTTGTCTACAATTGAAGCATCTTAAGATACCTTCAACTAATTATGTGCTTTCCCACTGTTGGTAGAGTTAAGGATGAGTCAAACCATGCTTTCTACTTAAACAAAAGCCTACTTACTGTATCTTTTACCACTCATGCTGTTCAGAGTGAATACTGAAGCACTTATTTTCATCCCTGCAGTAGGGGATTTATCATTGGTAAAGCTTATGAATAGTCCCTTCCTTGGGCTTCCATTGTTGGTATATTTATTTGGTTTGGAGCTATAACATTCTTTCACCAGTTTGAATTTGCTTAATAGTTTTAGATTCCTCGATTTGTCTTTCAGGGAAATGCCTCGAAAAGTCAAATATGGACTTGACTGTGATGATGGATATGACAATTATGATTATGATTATGATCATGAAGTAAAAGGTGATGGCTACGATGAAGATAGTAAGTGTCATTTATTCCATTATTTTGGGTCACTTTTTCAAGCAGTTCAATCAAACATCTTTTTTAGTTATTTTACCTCAATGTTGCAGCTTGCTTCCAACTACCTTCCTTATATTAACTTTGTTCTCCAACTATTTATTGTTTGGTTTACATATTACTACTTGGAACAGATGTGGCATCTCAGCTGGGTAAGGATGCCAACAAGCATGGAATCTGGCTATGTCCAATTTGCTCATATGACAATGAAGAAACTTCATTTTGTTGCGACATTTGTGGAGCTATTCAAGTTTATGCTTCCAATTATGGCAAACAAAAAGGTGTATCAATGTTTCCAATTAAATAGAATTGTATATGTTTCCAATTAAATCACCTTGTATATGCCCATGTGCTTGCATATACATGCATGAGTTTGTCTTTCTATGTGTTTTGAAGATAAGACAATTATAGAGGTTTGTAAAAGATATTATTATATTGTTCACAGAGTATATATTTTTACAGTAAATCCTGCACGCAAAGATACAGAAGCGTCTACCATGTCCAAGTCTCATGCACAAATTTATATGGCAACACCCGAAACAAACAATCTTTTTGATGTCTTTCAGAGCAAAAGGCATAATTTGTATGAGAAAGGTATCATTTGATATATTTTAGGGCTGCCAATGATGTTTGACATTACAAGTTCACCTGTATAGGTTGCTCAGAGCTTTATATAGTGTACGGCTGCTTTGCGAAAATATATAAATATTGTTAAAATTTGATCTGTTTGTGACAAATAATTGTTTTTGGTCTTTTCACATTTGTCTTGTGTTAGATGAGATGTATTAAGAAGTTGAGAAACAGTGAGTCATTGTCCTGTCAGCAAAGACACTGAAGAGTTCTTTTTTTAGAATTTTGCCATAATCATATCCTTGCATCTTTTGTTGGAATCTGCTTAACCTTTGAAAGTAACTTAGATAGTTAATGTATATAGTTTCGAATCTCATGATATCTTGACTTGAGTCCATAAATAATGATCTATAGCGTAATTTGACATGCAATAGTTCAGGAATGAAAGTTGTCAACTCCTTTGAATGTGTCCTTCCTTATGCTCCTCTGTCCATCTCTCTTTCTGCTCTATCTCTCATCTCTCTTTATCTTTGTCTTTTTTGTTTCCTGTTATCTCTCTGTGTATATTCTGTACTCTTCACCCCTTTTGCACCCTCCTCTCTTCTTCTTTATGTAGTCTTGCCCTCTGCTCTTTACCGCTGTCTTGCAATCATGCATCTCCCTATTCTTGTCTCTTCTTTTCTCTCTGCTTGTCGCACAACGTTGATCTCATGGAGTTTAATACTTTAGCTACATTTTACCATACATCAATGCTATGCACTAAAAGTACTTCTTTAACTCTTCAAGATTGCTCATGCACTTCGTCATCTTAAAGCTTCATTATCCTGTAATATCTTGATTATCTTTTCAAGTTTGATCTTTTGGTATTTACCATAGCAACCCTGAAAATTTTTTTTTTCTATAATTTTTGGGTAATTAAATTTTTTATTATTCTTTCACAGTTTGCATCAATTTTACAAAGCCAACCTCTTGATGTTATGTATTTGCTTGACACTCTTTCTGTTTGGAACAGTACAACCAGATTATAGAAGTGCAGAATCCAGCAGAAAAGGGAAAGAGGCTCTAGTATTATCTTCACTGGATGGTGCTAGTGAAAGTGAGAGCAGTTATTCGAGGGAGAATAAGGATATCATAGCACCATTGAGCAGTAACCTAAACCAGTTAAAGTTGGATAAACATCCCATTCATAACAGAAAAGAAAATTCAGAAACTCAGTACCAACCGGAGGAATGGATGTTAATAGATAGAGAACCAGGGACTCTGCAGCAATTGAATCTTGCAATTGTGAGAAACCTATTCCTTAAGCCTGAGTTTTGCCTTTTCAATCAATTGTTTATCTTATTCTTAATGTTATGAAATTAATTAATAAATTTACAAGGTTGGTCATGTGGACTCGGGAAAATCTACCTTGTCTGGAAGATTGCTACATCTTTTGGGAAAAGTTTCCAAGAAAGAAATGCATAAATATGAAAAAGAGGCTAAAGAGAAGGTATGCTTGCGTGCGCGTGTGCACACGCACACACTAACTAGATGCTAACACTGAAGTGTGCCCCATAATTCAAATATCTCTCCATTCCCACTGCTATTTTCCTTGTTTTTTTTCCTATTAATCCAGTAGATAATCAGGCCATTAATTTGTTTCTACTGCAGGGAAAAGGTTCATTTGCTTATGCTTGGGCAATGGAAGAGAGAGAAAGGGGTGTGACTATGACAGTTGCTGTTGCATACTTTGACTCCAAGAAGTATCATGTTGTTTTACTTGACTCTCCAGGGCACAAAGATTTTGTACCAAATATGATTTCAGGTGCCACACAAGCTGATGCAGCTGTTCTTGTTGTGGATGCATCAACTGGTTCCTTTGAGGCAGGTATGGATGGTTATGGTATTGGACAAACAAGGGAGCATGCTCAACTAGTTAGAAGTTTTGGTGTTGAGCAAATCATTGTTGCTGTTAATAAGATGGATGTCGTGCAGTATTCAAAGGAAAGATTTAATTTTATAAAATCACAACTTGGTGCATTTCTTCGTTCCTGTGGATTCAAAGATTCCTCAATCATTTGGGTTCCTCTTAGTGTGGTAGAAAACCAGAATCTGGTTACAACCACTACTGATGTTAGTTTATCTTCCTGGTAAGAGTACTCTCGTTTATTTGGTTGCAATCTTTGAAATTATGTTCCTTGAATATCCTCATATGTGTTGGAAAATGTTAGGCAAACGATTAATCTTGGCCTCTGTATTTGTAGAATAGAAATTGTGAATATTCTTCCTGTCATTGTCATACGCACGTGAAGTTGTATTGTAGGCTAATTAATAAATATAAAAGGGGAAGAGAATGCAGTTACTTTGATCTTTTCACCTTAAAGTAGGTAAAAATTGTATTTGTTATGAGGTAAAAAAATATAGTTGGGAAATGTATGATTCATTTCCAATAAGTAGCAATTTTTAAATTTTTTTTAATGTTAAAGTTGTTTGCCTTTCAAGTATCCAAAAAGCACACTTGAATGATGCCTCTTGTGCACGGGAAGGGAGATAATTATGCCTGTATGCTCAAAAGGATCTCTTACCTTTTAGACTTGAGTTTGTTCCTTGAGCATGCTGATTATTATAAAACCAAACGTTCTAGTTTTGACACATCAATTATCTACTCAGCTTGTAGTTATTGGGATAGAAATTATGTTTTATTAATTTCACTAATAGTCATCACAGCTGCGTTAGAGTTTGGTGGCTGGTTATATATTAAGGATTAAGGTTTAAGATAGCCATGCATTTTGCAGTACCATTATTCTTGGTAGGCCTTTGCATGTAAATTTTTTATACCATTCATTATCATGTCAGCCTTTCCTGTTAAGAATTATGATTATTGGCACTGAATAGAAAATCACCAATCAAGACGTCAATAATTTGTGCCTTCTGACACATGCATACTGAAAAACCTTTATTGCATTTCTATTAATTAAAAAAATTGATGCAGGTACAGAGGGTTTTGTCTGTTGGATGCAATAGATTCATTGCAGACACCTCTAAGGGATGTTTCAAAGCCGCTTATTCTTCCTATATGTGATGCCATCAAGACATCAATGGGGCATGTTGCAGCTTGCGGAAAGTTAGAGACTGGAGCTATCCGTAATGGTTCAAAGGTACTATTTTGATATTATTCAAGGTTAATTAATAAATCTGCTTGGGCCATTTAGTTTATTTTTACAATGCCTAACTGATGTTTGCCATGTGTACTGGTATCAGGAGTTAGGTTGCTGCATTTGACATTGACTCGATGACTTACCTATTTGGTACTAAACACTTTGAGAGTAGGTTCCAACTCATTTTAGGTAAGGGTTAGCTTAGACAATGATATGGTTGCTCCATTTGCAAATTGGGCAAAAGCTTCTAGCCACTGAAACAGCCTTGTTGCTATTCTAGGGTAAAGGCTAGGTACATTGACCCTTTTTACATGGCACATTGGTGGAAGCCTTGTTCATTCCTACTATAAAGTAACCATTTCTGACTTCAGTTAGATTAGATTTACTTCTTATCATAACTAATGGCTTCATTGTTGGCTCAATCCCTTGCATGGCAAGCTCATTTAGTTTGCTGCTATTGTACTAACTATGAAACATCCCATAGTATTGATTTACTACTTAAATCAATGTATTTTTGGAAAAAAAAAAAAAGGATGCCCAAGTGTAAACCTGAATATTCAGTTTATTTTCTCTTCACATCACTGGGTGTTATCACATGAAAAACTGATTGAAAATAAGTGTTGATTTATATTACCGATTGAGATTTCCTCATGATCCTCTACTCCTGAGATATTAATCTTGGTTATAACTTATAATTCCTCTTGTATGAGACTTTTAAGGCGCAAATAGTTAGCTGCTACCTAGCCATCGAGTCCTAGATTGAAACATAAATAATTCCTAGAATGGTGTACGTAGATTCCTTATCTATCGAAATTCTCCTAAGTTTAACCATTAGTTGTCTTGTATGGACTAATTTGTTTATTTGATGCTGTGCACTTATTTTGATGCATACTTTCTTTTCTACTTGTTCATGTTCCATTTCTCTTTGTTTACGCAAGGAAATAGTTGGTAAGACAATTTCTTGCACAAAAACATAAGTATTGTCATTCATGGAAGCAAGTTCACACAAAATCCATTCCACACATGTCAATATTCAACTAAGCCTGGTTGTTTCATTGCATCTGGTAGTGGTGTTAATTAATTATACAATGATTTATGTGGTTGGCAATCCGGGATGGAGTAATGTTGTCTTATGCAGGTTTTGTTTATGCCTCTAGGAGAGCTAGCGACTATACGGTCTATCAAGCGAGATTCGATTAGCTACAATTCAGCAAGAGCTGGTGACAATGTAGCTGTCATCTTACAAGGTATCGATTCTAGTCATGTTCTAGCTGGTGGGGTGATCTGCCATCCTGATTATCCGACACACGTGGCTAAACATTTGGAGCTAAAGATACTCGTCTTGGACATCTCCACACCAATTCTGGTTGGATCTCAGGTTTGGCTCAGAAACGTAACACCTTTGCTCAAGCTCTGTTGACAGATTTCCATCACATGCTTTAAGAAATTAATGAAATTGTGTACATATAGGTTGAATTCCACATCCATCATGCAAAAGAGGCTGGAAGAGTAGCAAAAATGGTAGCGTTGCTAGACCAGAAGACTGGAAAAGTCTCCAAAGCACCACGCATTCTCAAGGGAAAACAAAGTGCTATCATAGAGGTAAGACCATGTGGTATATCTATCTGCCAACCTGAGGTTCCGAGATTCACCTTTTGGCTAGTTGATGTTCGGAGCTGGCTGCTCTATTTGGTCATTTTACCAGGTGCAACTGAATGGAGCTGTATGTGTGGAGGAGTTCACTAAATCTAAAGCCCTTGGAAGGGCATTCCTAAGGTCATCAGGAACTACAATTGCGGTTGGTATCGTGACCCGGATACTTGAGCACAAGTCATAGGCTCATCAACACCTGTAGTGCCTCTGTTCTAACATTGGCTCGATGCATTTCCTAAGCATGCCATCTCGAGTCCCTTTCGTCCTTGAAACTCGCAGATTCTCAACTACTGTTGTTTTGTTTTTAGGCTGCTTGTACATTATGAAATGAGGTACACTACACATTCACGCGCTCTTATTTCAGAGTATGATTATGAAACACGCACTAAATTTTGATTCGATAATTTATGTAAAGTATTTACAGTTGAGAATCACTTGCATTGTTTCCTGATCTCACCTTTAGTAATGCTGATGCTGATGCTGTGAGTTATTGTAAAGAGAAGGTGCACAAAATCATGTACCCTTCCTTGCTCCCCTATTTTCTTTAATTTTTCTTGGTACTGCTCCAGTATCTCTTAATCACTTTTGAGCATGGATTCTAGCTTTTACCTATATATAATTTATAGTTTATTTGCATTTTTACTGAACAATGAAAAAATTTGGTAAATTTATGAGGCAAGTTCAGTTGGCACAAAGGATGGTTGATCACATAATTTCTTCGCCCTTTTTCCATTCCTTCCCTTCTTCGCTCGCTCTTGTTCACCGCGCTCTAGTTCTAGTCTCAACCTATTCGAGATTGAATTGCCAATAATGCCGACGCCGGCGATCGCCGCCGCCGCTCCCCTCTCCCCTTCTCTCTTCCTTCGCTCCCTTCCTTCCGTTGCCTCAATCACCCCTCTCTCTCTACCCTCTTTGTCCACCGGCCGCCCCGCCGCGACTATCCCACCTTTTAGGGTTAGATACCGTGTCACGTGCCACACCGTCCTCTCCGCCGATATCTCCTCTTCCGAAACAGAGAAGGAGAAGCAGCGGGCGGCGGCTAAGATCGGGAAAAGAGTTCGGGTCACCGTGCCACTGAAGGTTTGCCACGTGCAGAAGGCGCCCAATCTGGATCTCGACGGTCTAGAAGGGTTGATCAAGCAGTATGTCGGGATTTGGAAAGGGAAAAGGATCTCCGCCAATCTCCCATTCAAGGTTGAATTCCAAATCGAGGTCGAAGGGCAAGCCCGCCCAGTCAAGTTCGTCTCTCATCTCAAGGAGGATGAATTCCAGTGCTTAGATTGAACCGAGGATGTTTATTTCGGTTTAAAAAAAAAAAAAGAGATTTCATATTTGTGAGAAAGAAGGTGCTTTGGTGGCGCAGGCAAATACTTTACTTCAGCTTTACCATACAACCATAAAAATTATCCTGTAAATTGTGTTTTTAGATGCTGGATTTTTTTTTAAGCAAAAACAGAAAAGGTGAGCAACAAGATGCTATGAAGTAAGTGTCTGAATTTTCTCCGTCTTTCCTCTTGAACTACTCATAGTCGATGAGTAGTTGTTGGTGGCTCATTGGATCGACACAATGTGTTTCTGTTGTCTATGACTGGCATTGATTTTTTTTATTCCTTTCCTCGTCTGTGATAAATGATATCATTTTGCCTGGTATAGCTGTTATAGAGAGGTTCTTGCTCTCAAGATTTGATTTTTTTTTTGGATATCTGTGGATTCTGGAATGTGTATTTCCTCTATGAATAAACACATTGGTTGTGGCATTATAAATCAATCTGTTTTGAAGCAATATAAGTTCTTGGAAAGTAGCTATCCTTGTTGTTCTTCTGAATTCTAACCCTATCCTGTAATTTGCATTGATCTTTTTGTTTTTGCCTGGATCTGTTTCTTAAAGTGGTTATTCTGGTCGATTGCTTCATCTTGGGTATTTCTCCTTTTTGTCCTTAGAGAATTCTCTACATCAAACTGCCTAAAATTGTAGGTTATGTACCACCTACTATATTCTAAAGTTTGAGGATCTATCTTTATTTTATTGCTCAATTAGTGAAAAAACAGGTTACAGTCTTCAAGATTGTTAAACCTTGCATGTTACAGAGTTAAATGCATAGGGAAACTTTGATTTAAAGTACGATGAATCTTCATATATGACATATCAATCAAGCTGATGACAGCATACTCTGGCTTCTAGTCGAGAAATATTTCATGTTGTAATGGAATCAAGAATGAACTCTAATTTTGGAAAGACATTCAATCTTATAAATGTTTGAGTGGGTCCTTAAGTATTTGAAGTACAAATGACTCACCATTGTTGTGATGTTGGAAACTACCATGATGATTCTCAGTCATAGCTGACTATGTTTACTTGGAAGTAATGATCCTTATTTTTCTGTATGAGATAGTTTGAAAAGAGATTCAATTTTCTTTAGGATGCTTTATCATGATATCCTCTGGAGGTTTCATTTAGAAACTTCAACCAAGCAAATATCTTTGTTATCCTAGTATTTCCAATCCAAAATATTTTGTCCTTTTTTTTTAAAGTATTAAAATAAAGCAGCTGTTTTTTTTTAATTTCATATTCATTTTCATTTTGTTGCAAATCCTGTCATTAGATTCTTCATATTTTTTTATATTGATGAAATATCAACTGAAGTGCACTCGCTAAAGTTTCTGGAAAAGCATACACAGTATTTTGCAAATGCTGAATTTTGAATGTAGAAAGTTTGCCTTGCTCAGTATATAGCTTAATTTCTCTCAATTCATAATTGCCTAGATCATGTGCCTAGATATTTTGTTTTTTGTTTTTTGTGTGAACAGCAACAACATTAACAAGCATGAATTGTTTTGCAAACATCAAAAAATTTAGAGTCAACTTGGATGATCGTTTAATGTTTGATTCCACTTGTACAAGCCTTTTTGGAAGTTAATCTGCATATCATGTTTTTCTTTGTTGTGACATCTTCAACTATTCTCTTGATTGTCCTCAATGCTAAATTTAGTACACCTAATGATGAAATACAATTTGAGCATGCCTACACACTGAGATGTGAATGTAGTGGTTCTAGACAAGTATTAAAAACATTGGCTGCACGATTGCTTCAGCCCTTTTTTATGCTTGCCGTAGTTTGTCATCGATGTGTAGATGTGACATTAAGTTTCTGTACATATATAAGCTTGAAGATCCTTGCATACAATAGACATTCTATATCTGTGAGCTGCAAAGCAATTCACATTTGTTTGAAGCTGCTTATGCGGATTGTCTTCGACCAGTTCTTCATGCTCCCTTCATCCACATTTTTGTTGACGCTTTTGCAGAATAGCACAACCTGTTGACTTTGCTATTACTGTTTTTGGTTGTTAGCTGAGAGCTGTTGTTGTCTGTAAAAAAAAAAAAAAAAGAAGAAGCAGTGTTTTGAAAGTTAGATCAGCGCGAGAATCAGTCACAATTTTCTTACTTAGATCAGCAAAATATCCTCCAGTTAAAGCAGAAGATTTGACTAGTTATTCCTCCAGTTGGTTGAATGAGCTAGCTGAATTGCTGCAAAAATAGAGATCATGTCTCTTATGTGCAAATATAAGACTATGATCTTATTTATCACCTGCTCTCTACTCTAGACAGTTTTTTAGATTTATCATTGATCCTGTCTGAGATTTACGGGTGGACCGAATCCCTGAGAGCTCTGAGTAGACTTTTGTAAATAGATTGGATACGGATCGGATCACTATCAGATAAGCACTTTCTTTTGTTCAATAGCTAATTGAGTCCATAGTATTTCCATCCGACATGTGAAGAAAAAAGAGTTTGCGCTGCGTAACATATAAGCAATTCGATCGACTGTAAACAACAACAATAAAAGAAAAACAGAGTTAAAAGGAAACCATGTGAACCTTCACAAAATTCTCTGATATTCAAGTATCTTATCGAAAATAAGAGATAAAAGCTGGAGAGAAGACAAAGTAGTAAAGTAATCCTTACCATGCGTTCGTTTATATGGGCATGCTTTTATATGTGCTTGGGAATCGATGGCTGGAAGCTTAGCCTTCATTCCGTGCACTTTTCATATGTTGGTCGACATTCATACATGTCGATTCATAATTTCGTATGAGGTTTTTGATTTTTTTTCTTGATTCGTATTAGATTTTTAAATTTTCAGTTTGATTCATTTTTGACATTAAATTTTTTGATCGACTATTAAAATAAATGACTTATTGGGTAAGTTGAATTTTCTCTTGGGTCCCGCTCAAATCGCTTGAGATTTCACCTTAAGTCTATAGGCTTATCACGTGTCCATCCAACATCCTTATTATTTTGTCATGTTTCATATTTGTCGTTTACACTTTGGTAACAAGTTTATTTATTCATTCCATTTTGATATCTCAAGCTCTCATTTTCTATGTATCTGTACAGTAATATAATATCTTTTTCATGGACAAGCATAATTATGATGTCATTGCTGTTCTGTTCAGTCAAATTTTAGCCTGATCCATCCTGCTAGAGGAGGAAGAGAAACTTAGGGACTGAACTATAATATTTATCATTTTGACAATGCTCTAATGACACATTGTATATTTTTTTTATTTGATCTGACAATAAAAAAATTATGGCACAATCTTCACGTAGAAATAGACGCCCAGCTTCTTTATTCATTTATTGTAAAATTTGTTGATGTGATGGAATATCAGCCCTCTTTGCCCCGTAGTACAATTTACATCACAAACGAATACAATTTAATTCTTATCCGACGACGAATGTAATATATATATATATGAAAATGTATCTTCATAATATATATATATATATATATAATTTTGATATTAAATAATTTTATAGAGACGGTATGGCTTTAAAATAGAATTTCACCGTAATGCTTCTCAGATTTATTCGCTAACGAATTTTTTTTTTATAAAATCGAATTAATTATTTTTAAAATTAATCGGATGAAAAATTTAGATACTGCTGGTAAAAAATAATAATAATAATAAAAAAGACAACAATTCTGAATGCTTTCTTGTCTTCTTCGTGCCGACCACGCGTGTCCAACAGCCATTTTTTCATTTAACTGGCCCACTGTAAATTATAATGCAATCACTTCGACAGCGAGCAAAATGTCAGGAAACACGTTGGATTTCCATTATCCACATAGCCGTTTCAAAGATCCCCCCGTACAAATCCTGCGCATAGATAGATACGAGAATCTTTGCATTGTATACCGTTGGATACTGCCACATCTAACGGCTACATCTCCGTCCCGCCCGCCCACAAAATTTGAAATCCTTCTCCACCTTTTCTACTAATTAGAAGCGACTTCCAAAAGACCTTCTTTGGTACTCTTTTGCTCCTCCCTTTCTCTTCTAATCCGATGGGCCTCTGCTTCAGCAAGAAGGAGGTGGCCTTGCCGCCGGAGAAGCAGCTTACCGAGACGGCAGTGGTAGAAGCTCCGCCCGCTGAGAAAAAGCAAGTATTTGTCATAACCCACAACGCCAACAAGAATACTGCTACCGCTGCGGCCGGTGAGAAGGAGAACAGAGGCGAGACGCCAACGAAGAAGGCTAGCAGAGAAGTCGTCCTCGAGGCCATTAACGCGCCAGTTGCGACTGTACCAGTGCCGACGACCAACCTCAGGACCTCGAGCTGCACTAAGGAGGAAGTCGAGGCCATCTTGATCCAATGCGGCCGCCTCAGCCGCAGTTCGTCGGGGAAGGTGGCAGCGGGAAGTGAGAGTGGAATTGGCTACCGAAAGTACTCTGGGTCGAAGAGGAGCTTTGATTTTGATAACGAGGGGAGGGATCAGGAGGAGTGGGGAGAGATGAAGACGGTTTCCCGACCTTCCCCTTGCCGGAGAACCCCTGGCCGAGAACGTTCAGGGAGCAGGGAGCGGGGCAGTGGCGGAGGAGGGCGGAGATTGAGCCGGTCCCCCGGACGGCGATCCGAGATTGTTCCTGCTTCGCCCGTCGTCTCTGAGAGGTCGAAGCAACCTACAAAGATGGTGGCCGTGCCTCCTTCTTCTCGTGAAAATGGCAGGGGAGCTTCCATCGTTGGACTCAACCGGAAGGGCAACACCGGCAGCGGAAGCGGGGGCGAGATGGTGGCAGTGAGAACTGCATCGCCCAGGTCACGGTCACCGTCGACTACTTCTCGGATTCTCAACGAGAATGCTTGCCCCCTGCAACCGCCGTGCCTCAGCCGGAGCTCGTCGAGGAAGGCGGACCAGTCGGCGTTCCGACGGAATCCCATGGCGGAGCTTGACGAGAACTACCCGAGAACAAACCAGAATGTCGGCGGCAACTTCAACAAGGTTCACAAGACAAGAGAAGGCGAGGAAGGAATCCAAAATAAACCGATTCATTTCCGATCTCAGGTTGGTGATCAATGCTATGCACCCCAACAATCACAACAATTTACCTATTCATAACTTGATCCGTTCTGCAGAAATTCAGCGAAATTGAAGGCGAGGGAAGCAGACTGTTGCAGAGAAACAGAGGCGATAAAACAGAGCTCACGACAACGGCGCCCAAGAACAACAACAATCTGATCACCCACTCCGTACCAGAATCTCAACAACCAATCGAACCTGAAGCAGCAGAAGCTCCCACGGATAAAACATCCTCCTCAAAATTCGAGAGCCAAATCCCAAGGACCATCACCAGAAGCCGATCCTCCCGGCGATCCTCCAGGGACCTCGATCAAGCTCTCGGCCTTCTGGAGGATATCCAGGCGTACAACCAGCAGCACCCCGACATGGTGGTCTCCCTCCCGGCCTGCGTCTCCAAGGCCTGCTCCATCCTCGAGGCCGTGGCTGACCTCAACTCCACCACCACCTCTGAGTCGAAGAGCTGCTACATGCCTCTCAAATCGGTACCGGTCGCGCTGGAGTCCATCGAGCCGCAGGAATCAGCCGGAAGCAATAGCTTCGTCAGCCTCGAGGGCCCCGAGCCCAATTCTGTCGATTCCATTTCGAAATCGAGCAGTGATCAGCTGAGCCACGCGAGCTGCCACCACCAAGTGACCCAGTGTCAGCCACCGGCGATGACGTCGAGGATCGGCGGCGAAAGGGTGGTGCAGGCGACACCGAACGAGAAGAGGAACGAGTTTTATCGACGGAATCGTCAGATTCATAGAGGCAGTGGCAGGGCCTGCTCTGCTACTACACCCGTTGCCGTGAGCTTATAATGTGGAACTAAGAGAACATTTTGGCAAGAGGATTTGCTTTCACATGTGTGTTGTTTTTTTTGTTATTTGCAAGGATTGTTAGACGTAGCATGTTGTTTTCTTGTTAGTGTTCATTATCATTGTAAATAATCATTGCTAATATCTCACCATATTTTCTTACTAGAGAAAAATCCACTATTATTATTTCAAAAAAAAAAACGAAATTAATAATTAGGAGGAGTGTATAAGTGTTAGAAAACTGCATTTAGATGATTGAAAGTAAATTTTGAAAGACGAATTACAAGGTTGTTTGAAGGATTTAGCTTTGTGAACTTGCTGGAAGGGATTGTAGAAGAGGTCGGGTAGTGAGAGATCTTGTTGTGGTCTTTGTTTCACATTGTTGGTCGTTTAGTTAATATGTCAAGCTAATATTCCAATATGGAGTCACACAAGGAACAATTGGTTCATTTCCTGTGAGTATAAGTTTCTGCAACTTTTAGGCTAGTGAGCAACAGCATTAGACACATTGGATGTGCTTCCCAAGTATTGATTCGAGTTCTTGCAGCAACGATATATATCATCTAATTACCAACTCGATTATGTCCGTGAAAGCTCTAGGAGCAATTGGTTCATTTCCTATGAGTATATATAAGTTTGAATACATCTATGTACCAACTTGCCTCTATACACGTTGTGTATTTTACAATATGAATACATCTATGCTCCTTCTGAGTTGGTTATATCGATAAATCAAAGAAGATGCAATTGCAATAGTTCTTTGAATTGAAGAATAACATTAGTTGCAAGATGTAACTATCAGTCTGGAATAATTGTTGGTGATTCGCACAGCCTTTTAAAGTTGCCATAACCTTATTTTGTGAATTCATACAGCCTTTTGTTTTCTCAACATCGACTTCTTCTTCCTGAGGTTAAATTCTATTAGTCATGTAAATTTATGTGGGGTCTGAATGATTCATCTTATAGACTCAATTGAAACCATCATTTTTGCGAAGCATGGAAAATTGTTCTGGCTTAGATTTGTTCATTAATTTACATACATTGGAATGGGAATCTGAAAAACTTTTGAGTATTTATTTGTTTTTGCCTTCTAACAGAAGGCCATTTCTATGCCTTTGGCTTGTTAGGAAGCACCTTTTATCAGTCCATGCATATTCTTTTCTAAACTAGTTTGAGTTAAATTTCTTGTATGAATTTTAGAACTCAGTTTGTGAGTTCTACGAGTAAAGTTCACAGGAAATAATTTACATTAACGATAATAAATTGTGTTGATGGTGGCAATTGCTGCGACTTTGAAGTACTTTAGTGAAGTATAGGGCAGGTTGATTTTGTTTGTATAGTAGTAAGTCCATTAATGTTAACATAACCTTTTTTGTCTGATTGTCTCTAAAGATTACTACAGTGAAAAGCCTGGTTGTTTAAATTAATAATAAATGCACAAGCAGCAGTTTAAGAAAAACAAAAACACATTTTGAAAACATTTCTTTAATTTGTTTTCAGAATTCAACCATATATATATCGAAGAGAAGGAAGAGGAGAAAAAGAAGAAAGAAATAAATATAGCTAGTTTTCTTAACATTAATTAGACAAACTACTTTTCACAAAATGAACAGACCCATAAATATTCTGCCTTCGCCATCACAATGTATGGTATACATTTTGTGTTTTGTAATAGGAATCTGTGAGCTTTGGTTTAATCACTTCCATTGCTCCAATTTACCTTTCTGTCTTCTTAATTAATTAATTTATCAGATAATTAACTATCTTCTTCTTCTAATTAAATGGCAGGCAATGCTCTATTCAGGGGTGAGAACATACATCTTGCAAGCATGAGCTGCCACCTCAGCCCTTAATTGCCCCTTGAATGGCCCCAAGGTCGAATGCTGAAAATCGACAAAATGTAAATTATGTTGTTGTGATTGATATATACAAATAAAAATAACAGTTTACGACTGTTTTCTATTTCATGAAATCATGCATGAAGGAGAAGATGTGCATATATGCAATATGCTTACTGCCCACAGGTCACGAGCGGAGGCGGCGGTGTAGGAGTTAAGACCGACGTCGGACCATCTGGCGGTGATCGTATCCGGCGAGCTGCCGCGGTTCCAGAGTACCACCGCCACCCTTCCTCCGCTTAATGGGCCCGCCCAAACCTGCATACGTGTATATTAATTGCCATATAAAATTAGAAGAAGAAGAAAAATATATATTTTGCCCTTCAAATTAAGTTTACAAAAATGCTGCTAAATTTTCAAATCTTAAAAATGCCCCATAAATGTAAAAATGATCTAAATATTTAATTATTAGAACTAGGTAAGGCGGAATTAAATCAGTAAAAAAAAAAAAACTCAAATTGTTTATGAGTACCTGTGCAGTGCCTCCCACCACCTTCTTCCCTTGAACCCCAAGGGAATCTGTTTGACAAAAATCCACAAGCAATTTGAAATTTTACATTAATTGTCCCAATTCCTGAAGAAATTATTATAACAGAAGAACACAAAAACATTACGGATACCTTGATTAACAGCAATGACCTCTGAATTGCCCAAAATTTCTAACGCATCCCTGCTGATGTCCCTCACATGGCACCCAATCAACAAAGGAGCCTAAAAATAAAATTAAGATTATTTATCGATAATTAATTATTGATAATAATAAAAAATATATATTTGAGATTATTTGTTGTTGGCTTCTGGCCGACCTTGACTAATGCCCATATGCTAAAATGAGAGCGATACTCCTCCGTTGTCATCCCACCATTTCCAACTTCTAACATGTCGGGGTCTACGTGACATTTTCATTCAAGTAAATAATAATAATATTTACTAATTGGAGGAGTTTTGTAAAAAAATCATATTAATTTTTTTTTAAAAAAAAAGAGGAAATACCTACCATTCCATCCACCAGGCCTTGCGTATGATGCCCATCTATCGTTCTCATCAGCTCGAGACGACATACTAATAACAAAAATAAATAAATAAATAATATTCGAGAAGAGAATTCTATTTAACTAAAGTAATTAATTAAAGAACCTTTGCCAGCTATCAAAAATATCCTGCGTTGTCCTCCAACTGTTTCCTACACTGCCTGCCCAAGTTGCAGGGTCCTCCTCACCCCTTTTTTTTTTTTTCACAAGAATAAAAAAAATTTATTTTATTTTATTTTCAATTTTTTTTCGATAATTTATAACATTAAAAATAAAATAAGATAAAATAGCTTACCATTCACAGAGAGAGAAGAAAATATTCCTGCCAGAGTTTTGCAGGGCTCTGCTCATCCTTGCGTATCTTTTTGGGTGTAGAAATAGTCCATTAGCATTAATTAATAATAATAATTATTGTGATTATTGATAATGACTGATTATCTACCTCTCTCTTGGACTTGTTCCTCGGTTGTTGCAGTTATCATACTTCAAGTAATCAACCCCCTGAATTTTTTTTTTTGTTTTTTAAAAAATAGGTAAATAAAAAATAATTGTGAATAAATTTGTCTAATTAACAAAAAGTAATTGGCATATATATATTTTTTTAGAAAAGAAGGGCTTTTACGCCTACCCAGTAGGCAAACGTTTTCGCATCACGCTCTTCGTATCCAAACGATCCTGGCATTGTCCCACTGCATGTTCTCGTCCTGAATTTTATAGAAATTCATTAAAAGCCCTTCGATCAGAATTAATTCTGATATTATGTAATGCATATTTTTTTAATTAGAAGGAGAGAGATATATAATTCATGAAAAATATATTTGTGATAATTAAATATATAGTACCCTGCATCACTGTAGATTCCAAGCTTTAACCCTCTCGCATGTAGGTAGTCTGCAAGAGCCTTTATACCGGATGGAAATGTCGATCTCTTAGCAACTAAATTTCCCTGATCAAATTTACAATTAATCACATATATAATCACCACTATTTTATAATTAAAATATTCATAAATATATTTATTAAGTACCTATCGAGAAAAAGATAGGTAATTAAATATTTTAAACATATTTAAACGTCAAGAAAATTCCAAGACAAGCATCGCGTGAGAGAAGAAAATTATGCTGAAAAAAATGATTTTATATTTATGGACGGAAAGGTGAAGGAATGCTTTAGTCATTAATTGGGCTCGCAAATTAAGATTTTGTATTTTTAACATTTATTTTCTTAAAAAAAATGTAAATAAAAAATATCATTAAATTTTTTTTAATTATGCGTTTATTTTGAGAGAAAATGATGTTTCATCTCCATAAAAAATATACTATATATTATCTATGAATTAATATTCTCACCTGATAATCTCTGTTTGGTTCTCCCCAACAATCATCTGTTCATAAATAATAATAATAAGAATAAAAACAATGATTCGACCAAGTTTTTTCTCTACTAATCCGGACTACGTTAACTTTAAGACACTGATTAGAGGCTTAAAGCTAATGGATTAGATGGGTGAATAAATAAGAGATTTAGAATTAATTAAGAGAAGAATTTAGGTCACCGATGTTGACGTAATGGTATCCCAATCTCGCAAGGCCAGTGCTCACCAGTGCATCAGCTGCAATATATATATATATAATACACTTTCAGAATTATGATTATGGTCATGTCAGTCGCACATAAGTTAATGACTGAGAACAAAAAAGTCAAAAAAGGTTTAAATAAAATTGGTTCCCTCAATTTAAATCTCTTTCAAACTAGATTCGTATGGAAAAAAAGAAAAGCAAAAAAATATATATATATCATACCTGTTTCTCTTATGAGATTCTCATTGATGTTGCACTGGAAATGGTTCCAGCTATTCCACCTGATCCATCAACTCGGCATTAATATCCTCGATCGATAGTTTATCAAAATCATCTTAGATTCTTTACAAATGACCACAAGTAATTAAGAATTTTCTACCCCATGGGAGGAGTCCTGGCGAGGCCATTGCCCAGCGCCCGGCGGCGCAACGGTATCAGCCCGGCCGCATCTCCACCGGAGGCCGTCGTTGCCGCCGCTGCTGCTGCTGCCGTGGAGAGCACCAGGAAGAAGAGGAGTACGGGGAGGCGACACATCGCGTTTCCACCCGTAAGTAAACTCACTCAGTTAGCTCTCTGAGTTGAAGTTGAAGAGCCACCAGTGCAGGCATCGTGTGTATATATAAACCTTAACGATATGATCTAAAGGCCAATAGAGTCGATAGATGATGGTGGTGGGTTCCACTTATCCGCCCTAGTGCCAATCCGCTACATACCCATGAATCAAGATTAAGTCGTAGGTTTGGTTGGCCCTCAACGAGTGTTGTAGTTTGGCGATAATAAATTGGATGTGGTTGTTGAAATGGCACTTCACTTTGCCATCTGCCCTTGCAAATTAAATTAAAGAATTGATGGGTCTTATTTCATATATAGAGTAACCATTAATGGAACGAGAGTAAACGTAGAGTTTTGTTCAACTTAATGAAGTGATATGTGGAAAATAATTTTAGATTTATTCGCTTCTTTATTTATTTTATGTTGCCTATGGCAAGCCGCTAGCTAGTACAGGAATGCTGATGTCATTGTAAACGAGCGAGAGAAATATATGATGATTGATATATATAAATCGATATCGATAAAAACAAAGCCAAAAACAATTTTATTATGAGATGATTTTTAATCATTAATTACGAAGTTGTTAATCGTGTCATTGAGCTGAATGATGCGATCGATATGTGATTCACGTAGTCGATACAATTTAAAAAAATGGCCCCAATTTGAAGGTGTCTATATATTGGCTTTGGATATGTAACTAATTACTACTATATATATATTGACAAATTTGTTTTTTCAATATAATTAAACAAAGTAAGGATGTCAAATTTTTTATTCAAATCAAGCTAACATTGTTTTAGTATTTGTATTTACAATCATATATATATTTTGATAATAAATATAAAAAAAATTAATAACTAACTTATTACTTCTTAATATAGATATCCCAAGAAACATACACTATATGAGGTGGATATATGGATCAATCATACAGTCGTAACTAGCAATTGAAACAAAAAGCTTTTCTATAAATAAAAATATTATTTATGGAAATAATCTTATTTATGGGTTGGAAAGAAAAAATAAAGAGACGTAGATAAATGAAAGGATGAGAGAAAAAAACAAGAACAAAAATATAAATGATATATAATTCCAATATGTATGGTCTATGAACTGAATAAATAATAAAATAAAGTGATACGAATAATAAAAACCCTCAAGTTAATAAAAACTAAGTAGATTGATTCAAGAGGAGAAATTTTTGGGAAGAGCTCCACTGTAAAGTTCAAGCTTAACCATTAATATAGAAGTTATAGCTAGGAACGATCAAAGCTATGATTATAGGACACTAAGGCTGAATTTCGCCCAAACAATCCTAAACGTAGATGGTCCTTCTTCTGATTTGGCTACTGAATAAATCCCTTTTAATCATATATTTGTAACATATTAACGCAGAGACTGATCTCTTTTTCAAGATAAGCATGGAGACTCTGCTTAAAGATAAGATTCCT
>JBAMHZ010440266.1:0-10175 GCA_037177395.1 Alpinia galanga | reverse complement strand
CAAGATCAGCACCATCTAAGAATTGATATTCTGTGTACCTTACCTTGTGCGTCTCATGTGTGACTCGTCGGCCTAATTGCCATTGTCATCCGTCATCCGATTCCTTTATCGTCGATTGTTATCCGCACTATTGCCAACATCTGAATCTAGTTAGGCACGTGCATTGTCCGATCATAGTTAGATTCTAATCATATCACAGTCGCAATGCATCCCGACGTTGCGACCGTAATTTAGCCAGATTTTACCTACGATCCGATCAGACTTCAATCAAATTTCGACAAAATTTGTACCAATGTGGTGTTAATCTTACTAAGATCAACACCAAGGTCTTGTTATAAGATCAGCACCAAGCCTTGGTATTGATCTTGGCTTGGTGATGATCTAGCACCAAGCCTTGGTGCTGATCTTTGCAAGATTAGCACCACGTGTGGTGCTCTATTGGTTTTGCAAGATTAGCATCAATCACTATAATATTAATTTTGAAGGCGATATTAGTTTTGAAAGAGGTGTTGATTTTTTATGACGATGTTGATTTTTTGAAGGTGATACTTGCGGTTATTGTATGTATTTAAAACGAGAGAGAAAAGATTAATTTAATTTAAAAGAAAAAAGAAGAAAGAAAATTTTTGCACCTAAAAGAGAGGAAAAGAAAAAAAAACCAATAGAGGGATAATGTAAAAAATTTAATAGGTACTTTGATAATTTTGAAATTTAAGTAGGCTTTTTTGAAAAATAGTATATTTTATAAATTGTCAACAAAATTGATGGGCAACCCACATCCCTGTCAGAACTATCACACATGTCATCATCACAGGAGCACGGTTGCCGCCAACCAGGTCAGCCAAAAACTTTTTTCCCATTGCTATCCTTGCCGACGGTGTTAAAACTTATGTTTTCTAATAATTCTATTCTCGTTATGATACCCTTCAAGTAACCTTTTTTAAAAATCACCGAAATTTTTAATGGAAGAGAGGAAGATTCGTTCATTAAAAATATCAAAACACGCACGAAAAAACAGAGGCATGGTGTCAATTTAGTTTTTGCCAAAATAAATTTAAACTACCCCTGTATCCAGAAGAAAGAGGTGTCAAAATTTCTGATAAAGTTTCGGCTTTTATAACACAAAATTGAAGTGAAATAGGGGTCGGAGTATTGCATTATAAATTTTATCAAAGGAGAGAGCTTTGATCAGATTGATTTTTCACAAAAGAAAAAAAAATCAAAAACAAGCGCCATAATCTAATAACTTTGATCTGTTTTCACTCGTTTTGAACTGCCTCAAATTATTACCAATCTACTACATCATAAATAAAATATGAAATCGTTATATTAGTGATTCCCTTCAGCTTTTCCTATTAAGGAAGAGAATAAATCAGGAATTCAGATGTGATAAGTACAAAGAAGGAAGTCGGTCGATGATCCAAAGTTATAACCTCCTCTGAAATTAACTTCTACTCATCTAAAAATTGTCCATATATATTTACGAACTAAGCTAACCCTAAAAGCTACTACATCATAAGCAAACTTCCTTATGTATGTTGCCATCGCATGTTCCAAACACTAGAAACCTTGATGTGAATTATTCCAGAATCTATATCTATTACACTTATTTGAATTAAAAGTCGAACTAGGTTGAAGCTACCATCACATAATATAACAGCAAACTTAATAAAAAAAACACTTACTTGCCAAAGCCGCCTTAGTGTCGATTGCATTACTACTCACTTTATACCAGCAGATTATTAAGGCATTCAGAAATATACACAACTATCAAAGAGTTAATATACACAACTATCAGTAGTAGTTAACACTTGTTCATTTTTGGACTCCTAGCCCAATTTCGGCATCTGACGCAGAAGAAAATTACCTTCCAGATTCTTGTCGACTTCGACCTTGAATTCCTCCACCTTGCTTCCTCTCTTCACTTTAAGAAGCATGTCAAACTTAGCAGTTTCATCGATCACCTATTAGTTAAAAAGAAACAAGGATAAATCCATATAATCAAGGTAGTGATTGCTGTGTAAAGTTTTTTTCTTTTTCTTTATAGGGGAAAAAAAGCAAATTCAAATTACGTCAAGGTTCAGCAAATGAGATTTTTTTTTTCTTTTTGGAAAAAGAGAACGCTCAATTCAAGCATTTAAAAAGTCTTGAAAAAAAGATCTAGAGACCTTTATTTATAAAAGGTTCAGCTCAAGAAAGGTTGAACTCCAAGGAAAAAACAAAAACTAAACTAAAAAAATCAAAGCAAGGAATATTTTAAAAGAAATAAACATACATTTAAATTACCAAAACTAAAGCATAGTAAGCCAGCTCACTCCTAAATATAAGAAATATTGTGCTGCTCTATCCCCTAAGCAAGTCAACTTCTTTCTTAAAATTAATAATATTCAGAATAACAGAAATTTGAAATCTTCCTTCCTCTTTGTTTTTTCTCTTCAGAACTACATGTGCAACAATTTAAAAGCACGGGTAACCCAAAAATAGAGAGAAGATTCCAAACCTCTGCCCTTGCTTGGAGGATATCCAACAGTTCATAAGGAAACAGGGAATTGGACATTCCATGAATGATCTTCAAAGCATGGTTTGCAGCATCTTTGACTACAGGATCATTTGCAGGAACAGTGCGCCAACCAGGCCCAAGCTCCTCTGTCAAATGATAATATTCAATCAGAAAATGTGAAGAAATTCTAACAGAATTTGACAGACAATTAGCTATAAGGTGGCAAACGAAGATGATTGCATTAGACTACTGGTACTCGAACTCTATACAAGCTCCAAATTGAATTCCAACAGAATAACGAGATATAGAAGAACATTTGCTACGATCTTCTAGTCAATTCAAAACAGTTGGTAACTTTCATGTGATCTATTTAGTATAAAAAATCCTGGTTAATTAATGGACACAAAGCCTATAAAATGAAGGCTGAATATGAACATTTGGATATTTTTGATACCACAATTAAATTCAAGAATATAAAGTTAATTGTAAAGTGTTTGCAACATGAAAACAAAGAAATGGAGTTCAAGTGGATGACAAAAAGGAACAATAAATAGTTTGTTGTCTTCATGGTAGTGACAAAAACGAGTAACACAAGAGTTAACATTGCTGCAATATATACTGTTGCAATGGGAAGGATGGCCTTAGCTTTTGTAATAGAACTATTTGTAAAATAATGCACCAAAGCAATTGAATAAAATTCATGTTGTGTTAGAATCCCAATTCCTAATTAGAGGAACAATTGTAGGATTGAGGATTGGGATTAACATACGATCTAAATACAGAACAAATTAGTTAAATACCTAAATTGGAAATATCAAAGAGACCAAATGGAAGAACCTTGATATAAGCTCATATGTAATAGAAGGAAACCATATTGATTAACCAAAAAAGACTTGTGTTTGTGAGAAGTCACGAGTTACTGTCAAGAAAAAGGGAAAGATTTTTGAGATAAGTGTGCAATCATTCATGTATATTCACCAAAAGGATTCCATAAAATTCATGTTGTTCTAGCACCCCAATTCCCAACTAGAGGCAGGATTGACGATTGGGATTAACCTAAGATTTTAATTCAGAATAAATTAGCTTGGAACTCAAATTAGCTTGATACAGGTGATATAACCTAAAAAGACTTGAGTTTTGTGTGATGCCACAGATACAGTCAAGAAAAAGAAAAGGATTTTGAGATAGTGCCCTATGATGTGTGTGTGTGAATAAGAGAGAGAGAGAGAAGGGAAGATAGGATGCAAGTGAGGAAGAAAAACTAATTTTGTTCATTCATATCATTTACTAGGGAAAGAAAGGAAATAAGAGAGAATGCAAATTCTATGTTGTCATTGCCCAAATGCAAAGAGCAGATGAAGTTTTTGGTCAGATTGGGAACATAGTGTGGTAAATCACTTTTTCACTTTTCTTCTCAGTTTTCATATTAGAGATGATTCAATTAGAAAGAAAAATGCCAGTCTTACTTTATCTCTTTCTATCTCCACTAAATTCTCTCAAAATAAATAAGATATATTTTTTGTCACCTAGCCCACTCTCTCCTATTATTTGATTTCCTTCTCGTCTTTCTCGCCTGTGTATAGTGCAATGAAAGCAGAGGGGGAATCAATCAGTCACCCTCTTGAAAAAGGTCAAAAGACTGCCAAAATCAACCAGTTGAAACTGCAACAGATAAGCATGACTGCCCCAAACGTAGTAAAAGATTGTTTGACCATCCCCCTAATGAAGTAAAACTGTAAAAGATTATTTCTCCTTCATGCATATCTGCTAGCAGACATTGAGGCATCCCCAGGATTCTGACTTTTTGTCCATATTTCATGTACATAACACATCTTGTGCATATCTCTTCCTTTTATATATTACAGGGTATGCCTGGGCCTTTCTTTTCCTTAAAGTAAAAAAGGGAGGTTTACTCATGAGCTCAAAAGGTCAGGTGAGAAATTCGCTGTAGGTAAGTTTGATCAGACTCAAGATCAAAATAATTCATCAAAAATGGAAGTAGTTGCAGAAAAGTGGACTTGGATTCTCTAAGCAACCTGACCATACAAAACAAACTAGGGAAATTTGCAGTGACAAGGCTTGAAAAAGTTAAACCTTCTGATCACAATAGGCTAAAGCCATCATACATAGAACACCTAGGTACTTCAGAATTAGGCACTATATATCATTACCTCGTTTAGCACCGAGGTCTGCACCAGTAAAGTAAGGAGAGTCTCCGACATGCTTAAACTCCTGAAGCTCTTTGAAGTGCAGCCATGGCTTGACCCATACCTTTGCTTCATACAACTTCTTCTTCCCTGCATCGATTGCCTCCAAGGTCAAGTGATGAAGTGTTCCAGCAACAACTTGCTCTTTTGCCTTCACGACACGTGCAAACTCCAGAAGTCCATTCTGTGTAAGCAGGAGGCAAAATTATCAAAACAAGTGTTAGTATTGGAAAAAAATGCTCTTCCATACTATCCAATTAGAAAGTGTGAATGGCTGGCTTCTAACGATTATATTGGTTTCCAATTCTCCCCTTTTCACTTGGAGCATTTCATTTGAACGAGACAGGAATGTTGTTATCACCACTTAAATTCAGCATAAAATATTGAAATGCTACTTTATGATCTATTATTATTTTTGTTTTTATTTCTCTCTTTTTTGTTAACTTTTGGGGTTTTCTTAAGCCTAGCCATTTCCTCATTTTCCTTGTGATGAAAGTAGTAAAATAACCAAACAACTGTACCTTGAAAAGGAAAGCACTTCAACAGGAATACATTATAAAATTATACAGAGTAATATTCACTTAATTCCACAAGAAACTAGAACCTAGAAATGACAAGAAAAGTAATCACACTGACCCAAAAAACTTCTTTTAATGTAAAAAACAACTTGACATTAACGGAATATAATCAATTATTTATGTATTATGCAAAGGAATGGCCAAGTAAGATTAGAAAACATAAAGACAGAAGTTCAATAAATTTTAATAACTAACAGAAAACCCTATAGGATCAAAATACAAGCAGCAGCTAAGAAAAGGTTGTCAAACAAAATTTTGGAGATACAAAATTGTTCAATTGATTGTACTTGGAACATATATAAATGGAAAATCTATATACAAGCCATGCAACTGATTCTAACAATTGAGAATAATTCTATCCAAAAATATGGAAGTAAATATCATACAATTATGCAATAGTTCCAACAGGATGATGACCTCTGACAATTTCTCTACAGCAAGTTTTATTTGCATCCCCTTCAAACTAAAACTGAGAGGGTACCAATTTGGAAATGTAAAAGTCACGAAGTTGTTTGTTTGAGACAATTAAAATCAGCCCGTGGCTTCTTAAACTCCGAGATAAAACACCATAGTGAATTGTGCAGGAGGTTATCCACTAGAATCCTTCCTTTAATACCCTCCCTCAAGTGAAAGAGTTGCAAGTAACTTAAATTTGCATCGAACAAGATAATAATGATTGGAAATTGCAAGTGCTTACAAATTAACTAAAGTAAAAGGTCCAGGATTACAGGATGTCTATAATACATCCACCAAGACAACAGGTTTGCATTTTTCACGAGATTATAATATAACTGAATATAAATACAAAAATTCCACATTAATGACCCTAGATCAAAAGGATACCCCAGCCTATGAATGTCCTAAGCATCCACAGGATTAGAGAATGGCTAACAGAGATTAACTAACGATACGGCTGAAAACATGCAATTCTTTAGTTCAATAGGAAAAATGATGAGACAGCTCGAAGATAGTTATTCCTTGGTCAACAAAGGCAGTAATAAGCAATAACAAGAAAGAACAGGAGGGAAGAGATAACGAATCAGGTGAGAACCACTAAAAAGATAATTTAAGTCAAACAGCGACAACAAAATAAGGATATAAACATAAGCTATGTCCAAGCAAAGAGAAGAACACAAAGCGACCTCTTTTTTGTTGTGCTCATCGACGGCGAAGCGGGCGAGTTCCTCGATCCCTCCGCTGTTCTGCGCCCACTCCGTCTCTCTCACGTCTCCAACCAAGGACGCGATCGCCAGCGATAATAGCAGGGGAGCGAAGATCAAAATGAGGGCGAGAAGAAAAGGGCTTCGCCGGGTGGGAAAAGAAGGAGACGTCATGATTCGACGACTATTTTTTACCTCATTGCTTTCTCTCTAAATAAGGGCATTGTTGCGTCGGCATCATTTTCACACGTTGATGCAGTCATAGCCGTCAGATCGACAGATCTGAAAGTCGATGCAAAATGTTAAGAGACACAAAATGGCTTTGTTTCCTGATTTACCCCCAAAACAGAAACAAATAACAGCAATTTAGGAAAGGTTTGGGAGTTAATAAACTGACAATGGTGTTCTTTCCTAATTTTTTTAAAAAAAATTGGTAATTTACTAAACTAATAACTTTAAAATTATAAAGGACAATATTTTAATTATTTGGAAAGAGACTAATGTTAATTTATAATAATTAATAAACCTAAAGATCATTTTAAAGAGATATATTGTTTGAACACATGTCTATTTGAATGTCACAGTCCTTTAAAATAACTTTATTTTAGTTTTTTCCTTTTCTTGTGTTAATTTACATAAAATATGTCCAATAAAAGAGATTGTTATTGCATTCATTTTGATAGATGAATTCCTCTAACTATTATCAAAGTTGACATCCTCATATGATTGTGTCTGTAGTTATTTTGTTATATCTCTTCATTATTGCTCCCTATTTTATTAATTCTTCATTTTCATCAAAGATCTTTTTTTCTTGTTGTTGTGCAAAGAATAATATAATTTTTAAGATCCGAAGACAATATATTCTTAACCATTTTTTTAAATATTAAGATGAAATATAATTCTTCAATATATTTGTAAACGATGCAATGGATGAAAAGACCATGCATTTACGAACTTCCCTCTTTGTAGATCCAAAACATAACTTCAACAAAACAAACAAACCATCCAAGACTCTTCCTTTCTAGGTGTAGTAAAATTATTTTCAAGAGAGAAAGAAAACAAAAATATTTCAAATCTCTGAATTTATTATGTAAAATATCTCTACTTGACTTATAAGTTTTATAAATTTTTCTATGGTGTTAGAATTGTGGGGAAATATATATATATTTTATTATTCTACTGATACAAATAAACAAATAAAAAAATACAAGGAAAGCTGTCTCAGAAACAATTGTATCATTATTGGGGGAGATTTAGATATCAGAATAATAATAAAATTGAATTAGGAAGGATAGTGACTATTATAATAAATAATAATTGGGAATAGCGAACGATAATCCAATTTCCTATCTCTTTTAGAAGATCCATGTTCGATAATAAAAAATTAATTAATTATTTACTCAACTTTTGTGCAAGAAAAAAAAAAGTTGAGTAAATAATTAATTAATTTACTCAACTTGCTCACCTAGAGTTGCGTCCATTGGAGGTGATGGAGCTTTAATAATCAAACTTCTAAATATAAGAGTTATTAATAATAATGAATGGAATGAAGATAACATTTTGGAGAAAAGAAAGATTATTTTTTAACAATGATAAATCTAATGATCCATTTAGAAAAAAAATATTTATTTTTGAAGGGATTTATATCGGAAAATCATGTTTAGATGTGATAAGCATGGAGGAGAAGGTGCTAGATAAATAAAAAAAAAACAAATAGCTAAATAAAATGTTAAATTGTTTGGTCACTGAATACTACTCTCCATTCTCCACGTCCATATATATTTGTCGATAGCATATTTGGTAGGCTGCCAATCAGTAGCCCTTTACGATCCCAATAATGGACTTCGCTTCCGAAACCACCGCCACCATTTCCGCCGGCGAAGTCATAATGGCCGCCCTCCTCTGCCTTCCCGTCCACTCCTTCTCCGACCTCACGGCCTCCCTTGCTGACAACCTCGACCTTCACCGCCGCCGCCTCACGTTCCTCCTCCTCTCCCCCCTCCACTTCGCCCTCACCCTCTCCCACCTCCACTCTCTCTCGCTCCACGAGAAGACCCTCCTCCTCGCCCGCCTCCTCCTCTCCTCCTTCCACCTACTACTCCCCACTGCTGCCTCACCGCACCGCCACCGCCTCGGCCTCCGCGACCTCGACGCCGCGCTCCTCCTCGTGGCTATGTGCGACTCCCACGACCCCTCCGCCCCCAGCGGCTCCTGGCGCGCCACCGTGTCCCGCCACGTTCTCCATCAGGCTCTCAGCCCCGCGGGCCTCGGAGACGGCCCGTGGCCCGTCTTGTGCCACCACGTCGACGCCGCCGCGAAGTGCCGGCGGCTGATGGATGCGATGGCAGGCAGGGGGAAGGAGGGAGCGGAAGTGGCGGCGTCAGTGGCGTCGGTGGTGGCGCTCCCGTGGGTGGAGGACAGGGGAGCATCAGGGGAGTGCGTCGTGTGCAGGGAGGAGATGGGGGAAGCGGGAGGGAGGGTGGTGTGCGAGCTTCCATGCAGGCACCGGTTGCACTGGGGGTGCGCGCTGGGGTGGCTCCGACGGCGGCACACCTGCCCGTGCTGCCGGCACGAGCTTCCGACAGAGAACGTGGCGTGCGAGATGGGGAGGATGTGGAGGGCGGCGGTCAGGTCCGGCAACGAGTACAAGCAGACACCACTGTGAAGAAAAAAGTAGGCATCAATCACAACGCGCAAGTGCGAGGCTACGGCGAGATCGAATCGTCGTTATCTGCTTCGCAAGCTACTTACATGCACTCTGTTTCATTCCGCGGGAGCAGACAGCGACTTCAGTTCATGTGGCTTCAATTATTTCGCGCGCTAGAACAAAACGGGGAGGTGCTTGGCCACATCTCATTGAAAATCATACATGAAAGGCGAAGTTTTTTTTTTTAAAAAAAATTCTAATTGGGATTGGAGAAGCCTGTTCGTTTTGTTATGTGCACGGAAATGTATGCCTCGTTTCTATTTTAATAATAAGATCAGTAATTAAATCCTCACAGGGGAAAAGGCAGTTGCATTCGATTCAACAAGTAGCCGATTTAAAAACAGGGGAGCAATGAACTGGAGGAGATCGATTTGTAAATTAGCTAATAAAATTAGAGTAACTGAGGAGAAGGAGGAGGCAGGGGAGCATGCTGCACGTTGTGGCCATTAGCCAAATTGTAGTGTTGCGTATGACCCATGAAGAAAATAATATTAATTGAACCTGGCCATTCCTGGGCACTGTACTCTGTGGGGAGACAAAGCAACTGGGAGAAAAATGTGTGTTTCTGCTCCCCAAATGATTCACTTCTTAAGATCAGAGAAAGAAAAAGAAATGATTCAGTTCCATTAACTCCACTAGTTTTTTTTTTCAGGCGAGTCGATGAAACCACAATTTTCCAGCATTTTGTGTAGTTTTATTTGTTATTTTTTATGAACCTACAATGTATTTTTCAAGGCATGAACTACTGAACGAGATGAACAGAAGAAGCTATGGGGCGTACGATCGCTAACAAACATTTTATCATGGGCGAGTTACAGACCAATTTTGTCGCATTCATATCACCATCTTTATAACTAGTTCTATAAAAAGTTAAGGGTAATAATAATGCAAGATAAAGCAAAGGAATTGCTTGTCCATGCTTATATCAACCTGAAGTTTTCTAAATGTTTTTTCTCGTATTAATCCCAGCTACAAGTCACTGATCTTTATGCCAACAATTAGATTAGGTACATGAATTCATGC
>JBAMHZ010440255.1:0-10175 GCA_037177395.1 Alpinia galanga | reverse complement strand
GATCAAGAAACACAAAGATTGATAAGAGGATGACACGTTCTATGCCTCATTGATCAATCTAGATATCAAGGATAGAATGATTGAGTCATACAAGATAATAACCACGGAAAGGTTATGTCGGATCTCGACGTTTTTGTCACTTGGGTAGCAATGATGCATTGTTAGATGTCACTCATTGTTTATGTCTCTAAAATGGGTTTTAGAGACATTGCCAACCTTACAAGATCACGATCGGCAACGGCAATGGCGGCTGTGACCCAACAGGGTTCTTGACTATAGTGCTCATCGGAGAAGAAACGTTGTGAGTGAAATACTGTGCATTTTTTATTACTGTGTAATCACGATAATCAGACGGTTGAGACGCTGTCGCGCAGGATAAGATGTGTGTGTAAGTGAGACGCTGAGCGTCAGCTGCGTGCGCGCCGTCACCTGCTGTCGCATTTAATCACCTATTTCACCAGAATTCATAGCAGTAAAGCCGTCATCCGCGCTATAGCTAACCCTTGAACCCTATGGACATACCGACGTCGTCGATCACCCTGAAATCGGTTGGAATTTGACCACTGTCAGACCGGACTCCGACGCCAACTGCAATTCCGACCGAAATCCGATGGTGGAGGGCAAAGATGGCACTATCATGGGGAGATTACTGTGCATTCCTCAGCGACGCTTACAGGTGAGCATAAATGTCACGCATAGCATAACAAACATGCGCACGCGTGTGTGTATATATATAACGGTGATCGATCCAATGCGATGTTGAGCGTCGACCACAATGACAAGCGACGGAAGTTGCACAGGAAAAGTATTGTGCATTTTTAGTTAGTGTGTAATCGTGCACGCAGATATCTGTCTCCAAAATGCGATGTTGAGCGTCAACCATAATGACGAACGACAGAAGTTGAACGGAAAAAATACTGTGTATTTTTAGTTACTGTGTGATCGCACACACAGATATATGTCTTCCAAAATATCAAATATATAGAATTCAATTCAATCGCAGCCGCTAGCTTTCGTGATACTGGCAGCTATGATTACTATGATCCAGTTGGACTCCGATTTTGATTGGATTATAGTGGCAACATCGCGACTACAGGTGGCAACGATCGGATGGTGTATGCGTCAATTGAGTTCAGACGGTGGCTATAGCACAGATAGTGGTCAACTGTAGCGCAACGATAATTCTGTATATTCTCGTCACGCACCCAGATACATAGCTTAATATATCAAAACATTGTACGTATATTATTTTGAAGATATTTATTTATTTTTAATTAAGTGATTTTGTTAATTCGTCGCGGGGCAGGGTAATAGCAGAAAGGCCAGACTCGCCTTCTCGGTGCGATTCGATCGCCGGGACTGAGATAATTCCCCTCTCTCCAGATGGATCCGATTCAGGTACAACCCTAGTAGCGCTTCTGTATCTCTGTTTGTCCTCGGATTTACCTCACCGATTCCTACCTCCGTCCCGGAGTGGCTTTTCCCTATGCATTCCAAGCGATGCTTTCGATCAGATTTACTGATTTCTTGTCTTTTGTGTTCTATTAATCCTCGAATGTATACGGAAATTTTCTTTGATATCGAATGAATCAGGAAATGTGGGTTTTTGAGGTAGTTTGAGTGGCGCACGATAGATCTAGATTTAGTTTTTCATGGGAGTTGGCATGTATTTGGGTTCATGTCTTCAAATTGTTGATATATTTATTTTTTCTTGTAGCCTGCAGTCGAGAATTATGCCAACCCCAAAACGTGCTTTTTCCACGTTCTCTTCAAGGTGTGTCTCTTCAGCATCCAGTATGCCCCTTTTTTCATTCTGGATGCCGTCTCTAATTTTTTGCTCTCACTTCTCGATAGGGTGCAGCGCTGGCGTTCTACATTCTGTCGGCGCTCTTCATTGACAGTTTCGTTATCATTTTTGTGGTAACTGTTTTTCTTGCGGCGCTAGATTTCTGGGTCGTCAAGAATGTCAGTGGGAGGATTTTGGTCGGGCTGAGGTGGTGGAATGAGATCAATGAGGAAGGAGAGAGCATTTGGAAATTCGAGTGCTTGGATCAGGAGGTTTTTTTTTTACATTCTATATCTAGCTTGGGAATTGTTTGTATGAATAATTGATCTGACATATGGTAAATCCCCATTTATTTGATTTCTGGTTCTTTTGTATTTTCAGTCTCTTGCACGTATGAACAAGAAGGATTCTTGGCTCTTTTGGTGGACCCTTTATCTCACGGTAAGCCTTCTAATCATGTTCTACCTATATATGGGCATCATTTTTAAGCGTTATGATCAAATTTGGTCTAGAAAACATAGCTATGGTTGCATTATATGCAAGTGCCACTATCACTATGCGATGACAGGTTTATTGGAGGACATTGTATTAAATGAAAATGTTAGAACTTTCATGAGCATCTATATATAGTCTCTCTTTTTTTCTCTTAGAAAGGTATTTATGGAGACCGTTAACCCTCCATTCCCTAAATCTTTTGACGAAGGTGGGTCTCGAACCTAAGATATCGACCACATCTTAAGGTCTTTACTAGCTGCTCTAGCTGGCACCTTCAATAATCCAGGGGTCCAGGCTTCGCCCGACTAATCTGGAGGTAGACAGCCTCCCTCCCTAGTTCGCCTACCGAGTAAATTCGGAGAGCACAACTTATGCACGCTCAAAGGCTGACCTCTAGTCTAGCTAACACCTTCAAGCAACTACAAATAGTTGATCAAATCTTTTTTTTATGTATAGTTTTAATCCATATTTAAAGGGAAGCATATTAGAAGAGAAGACATCTCTTAAATTTGGAAATATGCTGGGAGTGTAAAGGAGTAGTTATTTGATGGTCTACAACAAAAAAGACAATTGCACTTGAATTTGTTGTGAGATTAAGTTTCAAAAGCTCCAAATGCCAATGTATTAGTTCAGCAAAAGAAACTTTAACACATTTATACTTGGTAATTAATTTAATTCATATAACACAAGGAAAGAGTGTTCTAATTGTGAGAATTCAGTGTTGATCATATTTCCAAAGAACATTAGTTTTCACAAGCACACTCTTCATATTGAGAGAACAAGTAATGATTAAGAAATGATATGTCCACCAATTCAAACAATATTCAACTAATATGTTTAGACTAATGTTTGAGTTAGCTGCATACTGCAATTATGTAATCCCTACTTTCAATGGAGGCAAGCAGCATTTCATTCATCTGTTGGGCCTTTAACAGCCGCATTCATCAGCTATCTCATTCATGTCTGAAAAGAAAGTGGTGGAATTTTGAAGATTTAAACTTGAAGAGATATGTAATTCGCAGCTTCTTAGGGATATGACAATGTAGAAAACATTTCCTATAACTACAAACAAATAATGTTAAGCATTATCTTTATTTGAATTTTTATTCCAAATTTTTTTGTTTTTTTAAGGTACATTAGAATATTGAAAATGAACCCCATAAACATAAACAAATAATGATAAGCATTTTCCCTCAAGCTGATTTTTTTTTCCAATAATTCATGTGTATATTCATTATTTATTCTTTTATGCCTGCTCATGTTTCTACTATATTATTTCTACTTCTTGCAATCAGGGAAATGATCTTTTAATTTATTATAGAACTTTTTACTAATATTGAACCTTTTGTTGGTCTTTTAATATGACCCAGCATTTATTTTGAGTTAGAGATACCTTTACATTTCCATGTTGCTTTATCACTACTCTTATGACAAATTCTTTTGTAATGCAGGCTGTTGCATGGATTTTTCTAGCAATATTCTCACTTCTAAGATTTCAAGCAGATTATCTCCTTGTAATAGGAGTTTGTTTGACCCTCAGCATTGCAAATATTGTTGGCTTCACTAAATGCCGGAAAGGTGTGTATCTCATTTTGGTTCTTTTTTATCACTAAATGCCCAAAGGGGAACTTTGGTATAACGGTAAAGTTGTTACCGTGTGACCTAAAGGTCACGGGTTCGAATTCTAAAAATAATCTCTATAAAATTACGTACAATAGACCCTTTCCTAGGATCTTGCATTTGCTGGAGCTTCGTGTATCGGGCTGCTATTTTAGAGAACCAGAATCAATTGAAGGCAGATAATCATAGTAAATATAAGGAGAGAACACACTTTTTCTGAGTAAACACACTTAAGGGAAAGAGAGATAAGGTCATAAGGATTACACTGACTGGAAAGGGAAGTGTGAAATCATCCATCAATTCTTAAGAAGACAAGTCTAACACAACTCTCTCTATGTGGGGACTCTAACTTGTTGGCCAGGTTTCTTCATTTTGAAGTAAACTTGCCGACTAAGAAAGCAATAAATATTAAATATCTAAAGCCAAGTATCAGCTTAAGTATATTATAAAATACAAAATAATACACTGCTATGACTACTTCTGAGCCCTAATTCAAAGTACCAAGTTATCCCTATGTCTAAAATCAAAAGGAAAAGACTAATTCAAAGTACATCTGGTTGGATACCTCCCAAATGACATCATTGACCTTCTAATTGGAATTCTCATTATCTTGTAATGTTTTATGAATCTTCCCTGGTATGCAATTTGCATCATAAACTTCAGAAGCACTTTCAAGATTTCAGGATTGATTTGCTTCACCAAATTCTATGGAATATATAATCCTGACTCAGCTTGAATTGCTTGTAATCTATATGTCATTTACTTTGGAAACCAGATTGACTTCATTTCTTTTCCTTTGGGATTAGTGAACAACCAAAGTCTTGTAAGTATGAAGCTCTTGGCCTTGATAGATTCATAATGGAGTTTTATAGGAGAAAAAACTATCAACAGCAACTGAATGGATATTCTAAAGAACAGTGTTCGGTGAGTCTTGACTGCTCTCGAATCAATAATTTTACATTAGTAGATTGTAGCAAACACAGGATGAATCCAGACCTGTTAGCCTATCTCAATGAATCTAGCATACGGATAAGAACTTTTCCTGGAGCACTTCATCAATCATCAATGAAGTTCTTATAAGAGAGGACTGAATATAGGACATTCTCATCCACAGAAAAGAAAAGGAAAAATTAAGTTATCTGTCTGTGCCAAACTAACAAAGATAGAAATTTTGTTCTTAAATTGGAATTGACAGGGCATCAATTGCATTTACTAGTATCCTCCTACATGTTTGGAACTGTGATTTTCCGAAGTGAATCAAACAGTTATCTTAGCTTTAGAGGAATCAACTATGTTAATCCATGGAAAACCTATAAATAAGCTTATTCATTGGAGTGGATTGTGTCAAGGGATCAATCAGACATTTTATCTCACTATTGATGAGTGACAACTATCCCTACATTAGATTTGTTTTGAACATGGGATGTTGCTGTTCTAGGTAACTGTGATAATAGCTACTTCAACATCTCCTTTGCTGACATAATTTTTCTAACTTCTATGTCAAGCCAAGTATGGAAAATGTAATTGTTTCAGTTGTTATGTTGTTATGGACTCTTTTATTTTTGGGAAGATAAAAATGCAGCTGGATGCTTTGTAAATTGGGCAACTTCCCACCAGCATGTGTATATCTCACCCTTTGAGGCAGAGAATTACTAGCAAGTGAAACCATTTTAATATCGGTTATGATTGGGTTGCCTCTTTCTCCTTTATCATTGAACAATCTCAAACATAAAATTCAAACGAGAGCAATAGCTAAAGACAGAACTAGTAATGAAACTTTCTTAGTGCTTCCTAAAGTAAATAGAGCTATTTGAGCCACCATCCTAGCAAAGATAATCTAAATAGATATATTGGTGAAACACTATCAGTGATACCTTTTGTAATTTCTTGGACTTTGTAGGTCTTGAATGGATGTAACATAGAATCATTTTTTGGTTCATCTGTGACGATTGAGATTTTCTTGTTGCTCGTCGTCCCGTAGATTATGTATTTCTTGGAATGCCATGTTACATTCAATCTTCTGTACCTGTACCTGAAATTAATAATATGCATTTACACGTTCAATAGTCATTACACTCTATGATGCTCAAACTTGTCGTTCCCAATGATCTAGCATCAACACAGTTCATCATCTTGCAATCTCATACATCCCATGTTCTTGTTTTGTGTTTCCAGATGCCAAGAAGCAGATTCAACAATTTGCCAGTCAGACCATTGCATCCCACTTCACCTCATCGTTACAATCCGCATTTAGCGTCGTCTGAACAACATAAAGGTAGATATGGACATGTCAGAGTTACATGTTTGCCTTAGGAAGCAATTTTATCCTTACAAAGTTTTCCGTTAAGCTGTGTACCAAATTTGTTTGGATCACTGTTTCCTCCATCTATAAAGTTCATTGTGAATCATTTAGAGTATTCAAAATTGCATAAAAATTAGATGCGATTTCAAAATGGCTGAGAAGGACTACAGACTTCTACAATTGTTTACTTGGTCAATTCCTTGTTCTTGCCATTTAATCCACTTGTAACTTAGTTTCCATGTTTGATTTCTGTCAAGAGATTGCATTTCTTTTCTACGTCCACTATCTCTTTCACTCTCCAACTCCATATCAGCAACAGCCTGCTGCCACATCTCTCCGGCCAAACACCGGCAGTCACCGCCGAGGCCTTGGCGACATAACTGGAATAGATGGCCTTGGTAGATTATGAAACAAGCTACTCAATTGAATTATTCCATTCATGGTTTCTTTCAATGGAGAAGAAGGTTTGTTGTTTCATGCAGCAATTTGGGGGAGGAGAGGATTCTAGTCGGCTACATACAATTTGATATGGTAGGAAAAATCAACATACATTTGAAGAAGAAGAAAAAATGATAGCACAGCGATTGAATTGTTACGAACCTTTTTTATTTATTTAGAAAATGTCTTTGTTTGTTCATCAAAATGACTTCTGGATCAACCGCAGACGAGAAAGCGATCGATACAAAGAAAGACAAAAGTGTTATTTATCAGCGTATAATAATTTATTTGCATGGCTTTAGATTTCTTAGAACAAATACTCGACGAGCGTCGACGTAGAGGACGAACCCGGCCACGGGACATGCAGCGCCACCATACCTTCCTCGTAGGTGAATTCCGTTTCCTCTCCGTTGATCCGGCACCCCACTGGCGGCGCCGACGAGAAGGCCCTCATCTCCCCTGTCCCCTTCACCTCAATCGCCACCTCGGACCGTCCCATCTCCAACGACTGCACGGCGCCGCCGGAATTCAGCATGTTCACCAGCCCGATCGGAGCGAATTGCACCGCCTCCGTCGAAGACGACGGCGGCGGCGGTAGTGTCTTCACTGGGGACACGGTGAGGAGCTCGTAGTCGAAGGGGTCGAGCGTGATCTCGATCTTCTCTTCTGGTTTCCGTAGCTCGACCTTCCTTGCTCGGGAAAGGTAGACGGCGAACAGCTGGGCTCCTCCCAGCGGGAATGGACGGCTTCCGTTGTGCCACTCGACGTCCATCGCGGTGGCGGTCGCCGTCAAGGTCCGGGAGCAGTGGGAAGCGCTCTTGTTCCTCCGGTCTTCGCGGCTCCATCCTCCGCCTTGGCAATTGAACGCTCCGACAACTCCGGTGAACTGGAAACGAACGGCGATCAACTGCGTTAGTCCTTAATTCTCTATCTCTACTCTGTTTTCGGATAATTCTCATCTAAATCTCATTATTTTCGAAGAAGTTGCTAAATCATCGATGTTTCTGCTCTGTAAATTTCTTTCTCACCTTGTTCAAGTTCCAGATCTTGAGGACGGTCCGGCCGTCGTGGAGCGGGTCGAGGAAGAGGCAGTCGCGAGTGGGGAGGGCGTAGTGGTCGCAGCGGAGGATGGTGCCGTCGGGGAGAGCCAACGATTTGAGGAGGTCGAAGTCGTGGCTTCCGACGGAGTCGCTGACATAGATGGGGCCGCCGGAGATGGCCCGGGAGGCGGCGTGGAAGGCAGCGCAGCTGTGAGTCGATTGGAACATATCCCAGTCGGGATGTATAAAGTTGCCCATCCACAGGCTGTTGTAGGCGCAGTGCACCATGTGGCACCCCTGAAGCCAGAACGTCCCGTTCGGATCGCCGGACGGATCCGTGCACCAGAAATCGTCCCCTGCGACGAAATCGAACTCAAAGTTCACAATGGAGTTCGATGTTCACGGCAAATTTACAAGTTTTGTCGATACAAACCGACTCGGCCGAGGCAGATGGAATCGGTGCCCAAGAACATGAAATCGTTGCAGTGCTCCATGCTGGCGATCACCCCGTTGCCGGCGAAGTTCTTCTTGACGGAGTCCGTGAGAGCTCTGTAGTAGGCCTTCGCCAACTCCACTCGACCTCCAAAATCCTCGCAAATCATCTCCAACAACTGGAAAATACGAGTAATTGCTCGATTATATGCAGGAAGAAAGTTAACGCCGCCGATCGTTGATTGGTTTTTCACTTACGTGAATGACGTCAACCTTAACGCCGTCGATGCCGGTGGAGGTGAGGTAGGCGTGAAGGCCTTCGTAGAGCTCTCCGGCTCTCTCTGGAGGCACGAGTCCCACCCCGTTGTTGACGATCTTGTCGACCGCGAGGTCCTCCATGGTCATCTGCAACCCCGGGGAGAGTTTGGGCTTCACGACTTGCGCGGGTGGCAGCCCCGGCGTCGCCGGCCTCAGCCCGCCCCAGTAGCCGCAGAGCGCGTGCCACACGTAGACGTGCTCCACGGTGGAGAATTCCGCCTTGAGGTCGCCCACGAACGCCCCTATGCCGGCGGCGCTCTGCTTCTTCTTGCTCTTGTAGTCGCGGAACTTGTGGTTCTCGTGGAACTTGACGAGGCGGCAGGGCATCTGTTCACCGGCTGAGGTGCGGTTCATGGCTTCTTGGTCGGTGGGGTCCTCGTCGTGCGCGATGGACTGCCAGCCATCGTCGATGAGGACGAACCCCGGCGGGGATCCGCCGTCGGCGAGGCGCTTCACGCCGTCCCACACACCCTCGGGGTTGACTTTCAGGTAGAACGCGTCCCACGTGCACCACCCGAACTTGTCCACGATCGCCGGCGGCGTCTTCTCCTCGAGCAGCTTGAAGGTGCTCAAGTGGGAGCGGACGACCCGCATCGCGTCCTTGACGAGCGCGAAGGGGTCGTCGCCAGCGTGGAGGTAAAGGCAGCTCCGGAAACCAGACCCGCGCACCCGGGCGGAGCCGCTCTCTACGCAGGCGTCCACGAAGTCGTCTGCCTCGCCGGGCTGGAGGCAGGCGCGAAAGGCGCCGTCGACGAGCGGGAGGAGCAGCACATAGGGGCGTCCGCCGCCGCTTCGGTCGAGCAGCAGGAACTGGGTCTCGTTCTCCACGTCGCGGCCGCGGCAGCCGGTCCATTGGGTCGTCCACCACACCTTGAAACGGAAGATGCTCATGAAGCGAATGCCGAGGAGGCGGCCGAGCGGCACCACGTGGCGGCTCTTGGCGGCGTTGCTGGAGAATCCGACGAAGCAGCCTCCGCCCTGGGATGCCGGCGTGAGGGTGACGTTAGCAGGGACGTCGAGGAGGAAAGGGTGGCCGTGCACCGCGAGGTTGCGCCCCTTGCGGCCGAAAGCAGAGGTCCGCTGGATCCCGTCGGTGACGAGGACTTCGCCGGGGGCGGAGCCCAACTTGCTCAAATTGGGGGCCATTCTTTGCCGTAATCCGTAGGTCGATGGTAAGTCTGTGCGGAGACACATGGCCTACTTATAGAAGCGGATCAAAGGACAAGGAGCTTCTTATGAAAGAGACAGTAAATCCAAAATTCATTATTATTATTTGTATGAAATTGGAAATATTTGTTACCATCTTAAACCACAAAAATATAAGGAATCATCCTTTATTTTTCCAAATAAATTAAGATTCGTGTAAAAATTAAACGGGTTTTAAAATAATATTTATTTTCATCTTTGAGATCCAGAAACGGCAGAGAAATATTTTGAATATTAAATATAAAATATAAAATAGATGTTATTTTAATAATTTTTAAGAGAGAGAGATAGGGAAAGAGGCTCTTTTAATGATATAGATAATTAAGGATAATTTTTATTTTTTTTTGCTAAATAAAAAAGTTTTGAAAAAAATAGTCTGATTATTAACGGTAACAAATTGAGTGTTGTAACTCAATTTTTTTGTGTTTATTTTTTTTATCGGCACCAATTTATTTGAGCCTTCGGCCTAATTAATAATTAATCATTGAAAGTGGTCAAGTTAATCCCATGATCCTATAGAGACACCCTTTAACAGCTT
>JBAMHZ010440235.1:0-10176 GCA_037177395.1 Alpinia galanga | reverse complement strand
ATTCACGACTTTACATTACGCTATTCAAATATATTTACCTATTTTCGAATGTATCAAATCTCGGAATCGATCTAGAATCGGTCCGGAACCGATCCGCCCACTATCGGTTCGGATAATGGATTGAATTGGTTCCAAGGTTTTTAACCTTGGAATCGGAACCGGTTCGGAACCGGTTGAAACCGGTTCGGATCGATTCCGAAGACCAAGGATCCGGAACCGATTAGAACTGAACCGGAACTGAAACCGAGGAACCGATAAACATGCCTACTCGAAAGTCAAGTCAGTTCCAAATGAAAAACATTTGAATGCATGCTAAGAAACTAAAATTGTAAAGAATATTGAATCTCTCAATGAACCAATTGCAACCTATTTGTTTGTTAACAGAGGTCAAATCCATATAGTCAGAATGTTTATTGATAGTCCAGAAAGGACAAGAACAGGGAGTTATGAATAAACTAAATGCAGTCAGCATAGATAACAACCATTTGTACAAATAATCTTTTATAAAAATAGAATAAAATTATATACAATAAATTTTTTTCACAACACCAGGAACTTTATGTACTGAATTACTCTTTTATTTTATTAGATAATCATTTGTTACACCTTTTTTTCAATAAGTCCCTCGAGAAAAATTTATGAATGTTTTATAGCATTACTAATTCAAAGATTGCAGGAGTTAAAATGATAAATAATTGAAATCATAAACCCTAAACCGGAGCATATACTCTTTTTTTAAAGCTCTCGGGACTAACTTAGTTGATAAGCGCATAAAGATATCTCTTAAATGAATAAGAGTCAATTTTTGAGGATGTCATAACTCTAGGCCATCGATCGATCCCTTCCTTTGCGCTTGCCATTTGAGTTCCTGATTTACCCTCTTTTCAGTAGGAGCAACTGAAAGGGGTCGCTAATATGACGGTTCCATATTAACTACGACGAATAAAAGTGCTTTAATAGTTTTTATTTAGCCAACCTTGGGGAGGACTCCTATAGAAAGAGTCTAAGTCTTGAGCAGAAAAGGATGATAAGTAATTCATCCACCTGCGTTCCCCTCTCTTTCTTTCTCTTTGTTTGTCGAGTATCCTTTCACTCGGCAAAATCTCTGTAATAGCAATCAAGTACATTTCAATTCGCCGTGACACTAGTGCTAAGTGGAGATCATGATTTCACCGTTATATCCTAGGAAATAGACGTCTCATGTTGACTTCTAAGCACCAAGGAATCTACGTTTAATGTAGACCTCGGTTTCTCAATTTCTGAGCAATCTACTTGGTAACACTGTGACTCGATGACTCAGCAATTGACAATTCAGCTCAGACATCTTGACAGTAGGCAATTTGGCTCGGGCGACTTGGCAATCGGCAACTCAGCAATTGACAACTCGGCTCGGGCAACTCGACAGCTCAGCTCGACCTCTCAGACTCGACCTCAGCAGCTCAAGCTACTCAACAATTCCCTGCCTCAGGATGAGTTTCGTCCAACATATATTTCATCATACTTGACAAAATATTTAAAAAGAATATTCATGAAGTTTCACCTAAGTTTAGTCAAAAGGCATAGTAGAGCTATAAACGAACCAAGTCAAGTCGAGATTTACCGTGTTGAAAATTATTTAATAGAATAAATAAGTTGAGTCAAACTAAATCTAAAATTAACTGAGCTATTAAAACAACTGTTCAAGTTTAGCTAGATTTTTTTTAGATCGACTTTGGTCAAGCTTGAATTGAGTTTGCTTGTTTAATTGATATCTAACTTCTAAATCAAGTTTGAATCAAACTTGATTGAAACTTATTTAAGCTTGGCTTGTTTCATTGTTATCAAGTTTTAAGTCAAGTTTATTTGTTAGCTTAAAATTTTAATATTTTAACATTTGTTTGATTGGTTAATATAAACAATTCAAGTTAGTTTATAAATGAGTTTATCATGAATATGGTTTATAAATTTTATTCAGGAACATAGTTTACAAGTTATGTTCACGAATATTGTTCATGAAATTTAACAAGCTTAATATATGTGTTTAAGTTTGTTCATTTAATTTATCAAACTATTTAAGTTTATTTATTTAATTGACTTTGATGTATACTGAATGAACATAAATGAGCTCTTACCAAATCAAACATTAAACTTGTTGACAAATGCTTAGTTCGTTTACAACCCTACGTAATAGTGGGTTGAGTCAACGACAATGAATAGCAAAGTTAACAAACAACAAATATGTTACAATTTGAATGAAGCTATTTTTCAATATGTACGATAATTAATGAGGTGCAAATTTAGTTTTGTAGTAGAGTTTTTTAATGCAACAATAAAATTGTTGTCGTGTGATATGAAAGTTATGGATTCGAATCATAAAAATGATCCATCCTTCTTTCAAATTCTATTGTGCAAAAGACAATTCACTCACCCTCAATGCCTCCGCCAACCGGTCTCACAGGTAACATGGAAGAGGTAAATTACAATGAGCATTTTGTGTCCAATCAAGGGCTAATGCAGTAGGAGGGCAGACACCCCGAAAAGGCATGTAGCCCTCGGAGATTGACACTTGCTCTATTATACAATTTTACTATCGTGCTAGCCACGAGGTCTTTTCAGGGAGACTTCTTCCAAATTCTACGTTGATAAAAATTTTGTGCATCAAACTATCCTAGGAAGACCATTATTAGCAATGAAACTTATTTGTGAAAAACTTATATTTTGAATATTTAATTTTGATAAAATGATATTTGTGAAGAAAAAAAATGATATTAAACACACATATTTTCTTTTTGACAGAATTTTTTAAAATTGAACGATCGACGGTCCACATCAGCGCTAATGTTCGTGCATATCCCTGATCCCTGGTGAGCCAGGGCCAATCGGCCATTGTTAGGAGAAAAGAAACGCGCGGCGCCGGCGACATGTTTGCGGCCCGCCGACTACGCTTCCCTTTGGTCTCCGCTGCCACTCGCGCTCTCTCCTCCTCGCTTCTGCCCGACGGCATTCTTCCCCCCGTGGCTCCGATAACCAAGGCCGGACGCGGAGCCGGGAGGGACACCCTCGGGAGGAGACTGCTCACCCTCATTTACCCCAAGCGTAGCGCCGTGGTGGTCCTGCGCAAGTGGGTGGAGGAGGGCAAGACCATTCAGAAGTACCAGCTCAACCGTGTCGTCCGCGAGCTCCGCAAGTACAAGCGCTACAAGCACGCCCTCGAAGTACGCCGCGCTCTACTTCTACTCATCCTTAGTTTTCCCTTTCCTCCTGATTTCCGTTGCTTGATCTTGGTAATATTTTCTTTGGGATTAATTTTGCTGAAAGATGTGGTGGGGTTATGAATAGGCGAAAGCTTGATCGGGTTTGTATTTTAGGGTTTATAGATTCAGAACCCAGAATATTTTGTGTTGATGTGCTTTGCCTTGAACCCAGCGGCATAGTATGCTCGAACATTCTGTTATCTACCTTTACAAACTGGACATGTTAAATGAACTACAAGACTACAATTTGCACTGATCCGGTCTCTTGGAGATGGAACAAAAGATTCTTTTTTTTTTCCCTCTTTCCATCGTTCACAAATTCTTGCGCTAGATTGGGATATTGTTCCATGAAATGCATCACTATGGCTGGCTTACACTTTGCAAAAAGCTAAACTTCTCGGCTGGATTATTTTGCACAAGAAGGCAAGTTTTCTTCTTCAGTAACGTGGAATCCCAAATGATGGAGCTTGAGTGTTATGTGGAGATGGAAGAGAGTCTGCTGAACACCTCTTTTTGCAATGACCTTTTGAACAATGGGGGTGGACGCATATACTATCTTCTCCTAGTTGGTTATCAGAGACACCTTTGAAGTTGTACTAAGTTTCTCACCTCACCTGGACTTGATAATAAGCAATTTGAATTCAGAGTGGAAAGATTCTAGTCTTGACATATATCTGGTGAGCAAAATAATTGTATTTTCAACATGACTTGCACAGGCACTCAGGTTCATCAGCCTATAGTGTAGCATCTAAGGTGTAGAATAGAGGAAAAACAATGCATCAGAGACAAGTGCTGCTAACATAGAATTAAATGCTGTCTATTATATATAACTCTGGTAAGTGTCATACTCTCCCATTTTCTGTTTCTTCTGTCCCCAGATGACTACTCTTGCTACATTTAGATTAAACCACCGGGTGTATCTGATAACTATTTTCCATGTATAACTGTATATTCAGCAAGCCTGCCTTATGCGCCTCAGAAAAACATGGGTAAATTTCAAAATATAGCATATACTTTAAGAAATTTCAATTATGTGCAGAACGTAGTAATGCCGTTTCTCTTCTGGCATATACTTCAGAAAATTTCAATCACTTACATCGATTTTTAATTTTATTTCAATTCTAACACGTATGTTAAAGTTCTTTTAATTATAGCATCTATTTATTTCTTATAGAAAATTCATCTATTATAGTTTTTAGTTGAGAATGAACAAATAGTTTAAATGTCTATTGTTTCAAAAAATCATTAATTAGTTTCATTTCTTATTTGAAGTTGTTTTTTTACAGTAATATTTATTTTGTAAACATGTTGATTAGCCAAATAATAAAAAATAATTTTCCTTTATAAGATCAAAAGCTAAGTTTAAGTAATAAAGTAAATTTTCATTGGAATGTAAAGAAATTTTAAGAAAAATAAAATATTTTATTAAAAATATTTTTTTCAATAAAATAATTTCTAGAATTAGTTTACATTTTTAAACTTAAATCACATTCTAAATCTGATTGTCTCAAGAACTATTCATGTTTTAATTAAAAAAATTTAGAATTGTTCACTATATTTAAAATACTATAATGTAATATTAATTAAAAATATTATTTAATTTGGTGCATATGATTTAGACTTTTAAAATACATTTTATAAAATATAATAGAGAAATTTTTTGAAATAAGTGTTAGAATTGAAACAGTAAACAACCTGGTGCATATACTTGTAACTTTTCAAAATATATTCTACCTTTGAAATAAATCCGAAAATATATGCTATATTTTGAAATTTACCCGAAAAACCAAATGCAGTGTCTACAGTTAACTGCCAAATATGATGCATTTTGATATTTGATGGATCTCAATCTTTTATACGAAGAATAAACCTTTGGCGACAAGCAGACAAATCCTGTTGCTATGGTGCGTGTTTTGGTGGATTACACTTGAAAATCACAGAGTACTTAGATCAATAGGTTCCCCTCTTGCCCAGTGTGCAGGAGATGCATTGTTAAACATGAGGCTTTAAGAAGGTTGGACAATGCAGAGTGGTTGATCATATCCTTTTCATTTAATCCATCTTCATGTTTCTTGTTTATAGGTTTTATTTCCAGTTCTGAACTATTTTTTGTGAACATTCCATTATTTTTTATGAATAAGTGCAGTTGATTCATTTCATTTCAGTCCTTAGCTAGAATTTTTCCTACCGGTTGTGCAATTGTGCTAGATGAACATGAATCTATGTTGGAACAAATCTTGATTTATTGTTGGAAAGCTGATCCCCTTGTTTTCTCTTTCTGATTCAAAATTAGTAGAGGTTGAATACATACTTTTTATTTTTTTATTATGCTTTGCAAGGTCAATAGATTTCTTGATGGTTGTAACTTTCCATTGGTTAATGCAGATATGTGAGTGGATGACAACCCAACAACAAATTAAGCTTCTTCCTCGCGATTATGCTGTCCATTTGGACTTGGTTTCAAAGGTTCGTGGTCTGGCTAGTGCTGAGAAGTTCTTTGAAGATCTTCCTATTAGGATGAAGGGGCAATCTACCTGCACTGCTCTCCTTCATACTTACGTGCAGCACGAATTGTTGGATAAGGCTGAATCTCTAATGGAAGAAATGTCATCTCATGGTTTACTTAGATGCTCTCTTCCGTTTAACCATATGTTGACACTCTACATATCAAAGGGTGAAATGAGTAAGATACCAAATTTGCTCAAGGATCTGAAAAAATATGCATCCCCTGATGAAATCACCTACAATTTATGGTTAAGTGCTTTTGCCAAGAAAGTGGACGTCACTGGAGCAGAAAAGGTTCTTCATCAGATGAGTAAGGACAAGATAGGGTATGACTGGGTGACATACAGCATATTAGCTAACATGTATGTTAAAGCAGCTTGTCATGACAAAGCACGAGAAGCTTTGGCGGAGATGGAGAAACGGGTCTTCAAAAAAGACCGCGAAGCCTATGGCTCCCTTATTAGTCTTCATGCAAGCCTATTGGATAAAGATAATGTTTACAGAATATGGAGGAAAATGAAAGACACATTTAGGAAGATGAGTGACACTGAGTACAAGTGCATGCTTTCATCTTTAACAAAGGTGGGTGACATTGGTGAAGCTGAGAGGATCTACAGTGAGTGGGAGAAGATGTCTGGTACTCGAGATTCAAGGGTTTCAAACATCCTACTTGCCTTTTATATCACGAATGATATGTTCGAAAGAGCTGAGAAGTTTCTCTCACGGATAATGGAAAAGGGTGTTAAGCCTAGCTACACTACATGGGAACTGTTTGCTTGGGGTAACTTGGACAAAAACAGAATGGCCAAGGTGTTGGATTGCTTAAGGAAAGCTTTGTCAAGCTTAGAGAAGTGGGAACCTAATGTTAAACTAGTTAAAGCAATCTTCTCCAAGATCGAAGAGACAGGCAACATTGAAGATGCAGAGAATTTCTTAGTTATTCTCCGTAGTGCAGGATACGTGACAACTGAGATCTACAACTCATTACTTCGAACTTATGCTAAAGCTGGCAGGATGCCATTGATAGTTGCTGAACGCATGGAGAAGGACAATGTGGTGATGGATGAAAACACTAAACATTTGCTGAGATTAACAAGTAATTTTTGTATAGCCGAAGTTTCAACATTGATTTCTTGAAGAATTTTCTTTACTGTTGCTCTTGGGCATCTGTTTTACTGAAAAGGCCAAGACATCCATTTCTTCAAGAACCTTTTTGCTGTTGTTGTATTGCACTTTATTTTACTCAAAAGCCAAAGAAAGCTAGAAAAAGTGTAATGATCTATTTGATTGCTACTGATATGTTAGAGAATATATTGGAGACAAGCATGTTCAATGAGCCAAGTGACAGCTTTTATTGAGCTCAACATTGTCTTTGTAATTTAGTTAAAGCATAATCCAATAAATGAACTTTATTTTATCATTGCAGATTATTTAAAATTATAAAACTTATAAAGTATAAAAAAAATAGTATATGTAATAACATAATAATCAAGCTTTATATAAGCCTCATGAATTATTTACAAAACTTTTTTTTATGAATATTATTGATCTGAGATGTTTAATGTTTAAGTTTATTTTGTTCATATATTCATATACTAAACACATAAATAAGGTTTTCTAAATAGAAAAATATTATCCTCTATAATTCATCAATAAGTATTTATATACTTCTTCATTATTCACCATCTGATCGTTTGTCCAATTGTTGAATTCAAAGAAATCAGACGATGAATAATAGAGGTGTGATGGATGAATTATACAGAATAATATTTTCGTTCAAAATAAATATCAAAGTCATACATCATCATTTTATGAATCTCTGATCTTTCTTTTCCTCACCTATAGCTTTCTTTGTGTTCTTTGTGTTGTTCTGGGTTGGGCTGATTCATAAATCTTCTTGTGCTACTTCTTCAGTCATTCACATGGCACCCCCCTCTGCATTCATGTGCTATTAAAATAACATCAGAGAATTCAACCACATTAGCAACAATGGATCATAGCTAACATGTCCCCACGAAAAGGTCTTGTGGCTAGCGCGACAGCAGACTTGCACAATAGATCAAGAATTAATCCCCGAGGACTGTAAGTTTTTTCGAGGTGTCTGTCCTCCTGCCGCGTTAGCCATTGGTTAGGTACAAAGTGCTCCTTGTGATTTACCTCCTCCTCCGTGTTGACTATGAGATCGGTTGACAGGGGCAATGAGGGCGAGCGAATCACTTCTTGCACAATAGATCATAGTCAACATTGTATAAATTTGCTAAATCCAAAGAACATCTATGATATAAAAAAAAAATTGAAACTTTTTGTCAAATAAGTAGGTAGTTATATATGACAATGAATGGAAGATAGAGTTCACAATTATATCACAGATGATATTACATTGCTTCTCTTTCAAAATGGTCCATGAGTCGCAAAGTCTAGTCTAGAGAGTGATTACTTTAATTTGTCACATATGCATTTTATACTAGGAAAGTAAGAAAATTTATTTTATTTGATGGAATTACACAAAAGGAATTAGAAACTAAGATATTGAGGACCAAACCTCTCCACATAGATATTTCTAATGAAAATTTTATTTTTATTGACAATAAAAATGTTAGAAGTGTAGGTGTCCATCTACGTTGGATCTTGTCAAATTTATGCATATCATGAATATAGATAGTACAAAAACATTATGCACATAAATAATATGTAAATGTTTGTTCTTTGAATTTTGGAAGAGATATAGTGGATCAATCAATTGGATGAAAGATCAATAAAATCAAATAGTCATTGTAAGCCAAGCAGTCAATTACATGTAGAATTAGTCAACTAAGATAAATTATTAGTCAACTAATTAGACATACTCTAGTAACTAGTAGGAACCTTGTAAAAAGGGATTTAAGGGGGAGTTTTTAGCAACAACTCTACAAGAGAAAAAAATAATAAAGCTTCATTATTATAATTTCTCCTTGTATTCATTTGTTATTTGCATAACATTTGTAATCACTTGTGTATTGCTATAAGCACAAGTCATGTAAGTGATTTATTCATCTCCAGAAGATATTGAAGAACAAAAAAGATAGATTTTTAGACCATGGAATAAGAGCTAGGGACTGAACCACATACATCATTTGTCTTTGTTTATTATGTTTTATGTTTGTTGCATTTGTATTTTTCACTGCATACTAACAATTGTATATATGAGTATGAATGAAAGCGAGCAGTTATTCACCACCCTCTAATTGCATCTCACAATCCTAATAATTACAGCGGATGCAAGAAGTATAAGTAAGGTAAGATTGATCAAATACTTAGTGATCAAAGAAATTCAACAAGTGTTTGTAGAAGATAAATCCAACAAATATTGGTAGAAGTTCAACAAGTATTGAAAAAGAAAAGTTTAAGAAGATCTTGGCCAAGAAAAGGTTGAAGTAGATCAAGAGTAATCATATACTTGATAGTTGAAAAGGTTCAAATAGATTAAAGGTGATCAAATATTAGAAAATTTGAAGTCCTTATAGGTTAAGCTTGACTGAATAATATAACAAAAAGATGAGAAAGATTCTAAAGTTAGACTTCTTGACAAACAAGAAAGAAGTAAAGACAAAGTCTCTTGCAAGATAAGGAAGACCTAGACGTAAAGCCTCCTAGCAAATGAGGAATACTCATAAGCAAGAACTCTTAAAAGATCCAAGTGAATTATGAAACCCTATGAGTGATCTATCTTTTAGGTTTGAGTAGATTTTGATTTAGACAAAAACTTAATATAGTTTGATTATAATTAATGATCTAATCAACTGATAGTTAATACTAGTCAACTAATATGATTGACTCATTAGAGAGTTGGCTAAAGATGTTTTATTGACAAATAAAAAAGTCTTATTAGAAGTGGAGTTGACTAGTCAACTAAGGTAAGTTGAGTCGATGGGATAATCAATTCAATACCTACTTTGTATAGATCAATTACTCTATGTTTGGGAATTGAGTAGGGTAATTGAATTACAAGAGTTTAATCAACTATGTAGTTGAGGAAATCCTCAATAAAAATTAGAAAAAAATTATTGATTCAATAGATGAAGGCAACAAGTGTCAAATAACTTATGAGATAAATAGAACACTAGAATAAAGTTAAATTGATTAAAGATCCATTATCAGATAGAAGATTTACGCAATCATGCAATCACTCCATTGGAAAAAGATTTAGTTGAAAGGCAAAAGAGAGTTTGTCAAGACTGGCATAAAGATTTGAGAAAGGCTAAAGAAAATGTTGTGTCCATATTACTCTCAGTATTTTGTTTATAATCTTTGTTGCTTCTTGAGTGTTTTCATCTTATCGTAAGAAATGTTTTGAAAAAAATTTCTCCACCTTTAGCAATGAAAAAAGATTATGAGATTCAAAGGCTAACTCTCTTTGCGAGTCATAGGTTGTGGAGTTGGAATTTGAAAATTCTAAACC
>JBAMHZ010440224.1:0-10177 GCA_037177395.1 Alpinia galanga | reverse complement strand
TCAGCATCTCTTTGACACTTTTTCAAATGATTGTTCTTCTTAATAATATGAAGATATGTCCTAATGTAAATCTCCCACCATCTAAACATCCATGAAAGGTGAAGTCTTAATATCCAATCATCTCCAGGCGGTCAGATCTTTACTAAGTATTCAAAAATTTATTGCTAATTTTGTATGACTCTCTTTACAGTACTCTTATTCAGGTATTCATCCAACTTTTCTATAATGTACACTAAAAATAAATACATATATTCCTGTGCATACATGAGGCTCCCTATAGCCAGAGCATAAAGGTAACTCCTACTAAGCTTGATATACTTTTACTGATCAATAGCTTTGCCTCTAAAACTGAATGAGGTAATCACCTAATCAAAATTTATGGTACCAATGATAGAATACCAAATTTAAATCATAAATGAACTTATTTAGTTTATAACTAATTGTTTTGAATCATCAGATCCAAAGTTCTTTAGTTGCACCATATATATTGTTTCCTTAATATCAACATTAAGGAAAACAATTTAAATGTCTATCTGATATAGCTCTAAGTTATAATGAACTACAAGTGTCATGATTACTCTTAGGGAGTCTTTCATCCAGATATTTGAGAAAGTTTCCTTGTAATCAATTCAATTCAATTTTCAGGGTTAGAGCATTATTCGACTTTATGAAAAGAGATAGAATCCCTTTTCAACCCTATATCAAAGTCATACTCTCGAATATAAATATAATCATGTGAATCTGTGATTCTCCTTTTCCCTAATAGATACCCTTAGCGACACTTATTTTTAAAGTAGTTGGATATCATGATGTACTATTCCTACTAAATGTGCAACAACAATTGAACAGGGTATTAATATCATACCTCTACTAGTTGCAACTATATAGTACTCTTAGTAGGATTGTCAATGCTCTCCTCTTTAAATAACATATCCATGAGATTAACGCTCCCATTATTTTAAATAAATTTAGAATTTTCCATCTAGAAAAGAAACTATTAAGGGGAACTAGAGTACCTTACAAAATGACAGCTAATAAATTTTTAAGTCCAGTTTTTTTCATTAGGCATATAAGAGCTAACATCATGACTGCCTCAGACGTATAAAGTTTTAATCATTGTCTTATTGGAAACTCTATTACTAAGTAAATTGTAATCTTGAGTATTTTACCCTACAAGGAGTTTGGCAAAGTAGTGACAACCATCTTCTTTACACTATAGCCTTAGGGTTTGGTTCCTTTACTCAGTACAAGAGATAATATACTGAGCCACTATCCAATACTCAAAAAAGTAACTTGTTAATCAACTTTATTTTAACATATTCTATGCAAATATCATAGTCTACAATGTCAAGAGAATCAAGAATTCTTTTAGGCATTGTTTAGATGAGTATCTCAACCATCTGATTAATTTTGGTTAGTCAAGCTTCATACTTTTACGATGCATTAATTCATTACTTGTGGCATATAAGTGTTTTTTTTATACTTTATCAATTAAGGAACTATAATCAAACAATATTGAATTCAAAAAATACTAAAAATTATATTTCTAAATCAACAAAGATAACTTTATTTGTCCAAACAAGAAATAAAAATAAATTTCCATATTAAAAGATGGTTCATTATTTTTTGAATTCAAATTAATATTGTTTCTTAAACTAAGCATAAAAATAACACACTTAATGCTATTACTCCAGCTTACTTGTCGCCTTTAATAAAGTTATGTCTTACACCATCATGCGCTAGTTTGCTCCAGAGGAGGCAACCCTATATAGAAACATTAGTGTGAGTAGGTGTATCAGTATCTATCCACCAAGTATTTGTATGTACATAAGCTAAAATTTACTTACTAAGTTGGAAAAAAATTACCTTTCACAATACGCCAATTGACGTACTTAGGACATTCTTTCTTAACATGACTTTTCTTCTTGCAAAAGTAACAAGTTGATATCTCATCTTTTTTCTCTTGCACATTTTGGCCAGATGGCAGGGGCGGATTTAGAATTTTAAATTTGGAGAGGTCGTATAGTAAGTAGTGAAAATAATTATTATTACTATTAAATATAAATTTTTGTGAGTAATCACATGGATTTGAGGGGGCCATGGCCCCTCCAAATCCATATGTAGATTTGCCCCTAACCAGATGTCTAGTGTCTAGTTTGTTTTGCTTTCCGCTTGGCATTGATCCTCTTTCTTTTCTTGTTAGTACCTTGAGAACTAGATGTTAGATTAGCACTCGCCAATGTCTTCCACCTCATTCGCTCCTCTTGCACATATTGAGCTATAAGCTCATTTAATGTCCACCGGTCCTTCTGACTGTTGTAACTTATCTTTAAGAGTGTGAACTGTGTAGGTAGAGATAGTAAGAAAAAATGCACCATTATACTTTAGATATTTCTAACTTCAGTACTGTAAGTCTTGTGGCAATGTTAGAAATCTCCATGATGTACTCTCTAACATTTTCCTTTCCTTTATATCTCATAGTAACAAACTTTGATAAGAGTGTGCTTGTTTTAATCTTTTCATTTGAAGCAGATCAGTTTGCTAATTGATTTAGGAAAACTTTGGCATCCTTTTGGTCAGTTATAGTGTCTCTAATAGCTTATGAGATCAACAACTTTATGATATTTAGACTCATATAATTAGAGTGATCTCACTTTTCAAACTGAGCCCTCTATTCCACCGTATTAGCACTGGTTAGAGGTGCAGGACAGTAATATCACAATGCATAATTTAAGCCTATGCATTCCAAGACCATTATCACGTATTCTTTCCATTGGGAAAAATTTATCCCAGTGAGTGTAGGAATGTTGCTTAAGTTGGCAATTACTGAGTTCTTTGAATAATAAAGAGAGCATAAAACTATAATCTCACATATTGCCAAGAACATAAAGAGATAATAATAAATAACTCATATAATATGCATGTATAAATATATATGGGCAAAAATTGAGATATCAAGTACAATATCACATTTAGTATTTAGACTGTAATGTGATTTGTTAGTGGTATTCTCACAATTATAGCTCATGATAATCTTCATTGGCTATATCACTTGTCTTCCTTTGGGGCAACATATGATGCACATGATACAAAATTATACTTTATATAAGTTATATCTATATAAATTTATGATTTACAAACTCTTAATCTACCACACAAAATGTTTCCTTTGGGTTGTGACACCCTGTTCGCATGATCAACAAAATCTGTTCTTTACATATAAACCATTCTGAACATATATCTAGCTTAAATATAACTTTCCTTTGGGCCAATTATGTTTAGCATAGATATACATCTATCTACACAATAAGTCCTAAACTTCCCTAATAGTTCTCACTTTGATGATAATATTAGTTCAAAATAGATCATATGCATAGATAAATATATTAAAAAAATTTAGTAAACTTAAATATACTGTTGTATAATGATGCAAAAAAATGACCTTAACATCAAACTAAAAAACTTTGAAATCTTTAAAAAGGCCTTAAATGATATTTTTTAGGCCCGAAATTAACTGTTACCAGGGGGTTTACCATATGGTAACAAGAATAGATCTCTGAACGAGCTTCGAAATGCATCTTAGTATGCCTTAAAACTCATCCCAAGAAAAAAATTATAGCCTTCAAAAGTTCTCTACATCAAACTGTGCTCGATTTCATCCATAACAGTATCAGTCAACTAATACTAATGACAGTCGACTGATGTACATCAGTCGAATGTCATAGTCAACTAGAAAATATTTTGTGGATGATTTTATGAGCACCAGTCAATTGGTGTCTGATAGTAGTCGACTAATATAATTAGTCGAGTGTTCCAATCAACTTGCAACCCTTCTATGCGCAATCTTAGGCCCATCAGTCGAATGATACCTTATGGCAATTGACTGATACCACCAATCGAGTGCCTAAGTTGACTTGCAATCCTTTTGTGTGCAAGTCTTGCACATTAGTCAATTGAACCTAGTGGCAGTTGATTGACACGTTCAGTCAAGTTCCGTAGGCAACTCAGAAACATTCTGTTTGACTTTTGAACTACAATCTAAAGACTAAGATGTTTTTCCAGATCAAACACGATAGTTTCATCACAAACAGTTCCGTAGTCGATGTGTGGAAAAATTACAGTTCCGTAGGCAACTCAGAAACATTAGTCAAGTTCCACAGTCGACTAATACATTAGTCAAGTGATAGATGACTTAAGATGATTTTTCCAGATTAAACACGACAGTTTCACCACAAACAGTGGTGATTACGCAGTTGTTCTTTGTGTTTATAGAAAATCCAAAAAAACTTAGATATAACACCTAAAACTAGATTTTTCACTCATATTTTTCATTGAACAATCATTGTTTTGCGACAATAGATTAATATCTTACACAAAATTGATGAGAAATGATGAAAACCTACAACTTAGTGCCATAAAAATCAACAAAATGATCGGCTTTGATACCACTTGATGGAAATCATATGTATGACTTGTATTCAAGAAACTAAATAGATACAACGTGATTCGTAAACAAATCTAGTCTTATCGAAAATTATGATGAACACAACATATAAAACAATCGATGGCTTAAACATAAAAGAACTTGATTATAGCGGAGCGACTATCAATCTCGTGTTGTCAGAAGATCCGGAGTTCCTATGAAAAAGAGAGACAAGTAGATGGCATCGTAAAACTCGCCTCACCGATAGGAAGCGAGGAAATCTATCAGAATACTTAGCCCTACGATGACCCCACCTTATATATAGAGATCAGATCAAATTCATTATCGGTCTATCATCAATGATAGATCAAAACTAACATATTCTACACATTAAACTCATATCCAATAAACTGAAACTTATGAATCATTAATTAAATCACTTAATTAAATTTAAATTAATACGACACAATCAGACGTGTTACATCAATAATATGTAAGTCTACCAAATTAAAAAAAATAAAATCCAACAGATTCATCCTAGTTGTCTCAATGTCAAAGTAGAACTCAGGAGACTACAATGCTTTGTTAAAGGCTACGCCGTGCTCTGCCCCTGTGTGGTTGAAATCTTAGATATGCTCATCTTTTCTTAGGGTGCCCCTTGGTTTGGGAAAGTTGAATTTCCACAGGGTGGATCATGTTCGCCACAGACTTCCTAAGCCAATAACCTTTTTGTAACTTTGTTTTGGTTCCACTCCCTATCCTAATTGTGTAATTTTCAATACTATGTAGTATGTACTTCCACCTACTTATGAATATATGTAACATCTTTGCGCGTTGCTTATATAATTTTGCCAGTAACTTTAAAACTTGTGACTTCAGATCATTCTTACGTGTGTCAATGGCAAAATCATTGGATAGTGCATTGTTGCAAATTGGATGCTAAGACAATGATTAGACAACCATAAACCACTACAAGCAATTTGCTATAATCTATATTTCACAAAAACTCCAAGGACAAAGGACAATGAAGAGACGCATAGTAGGGTTGGTGATACCCAGTTGATTGTCTCCTTCCCAAACTCCACATCTGCTTCTCTTTGCCTTCTGCCACCTAAATCCTAATGTCTCTCACTTTTCAAGCTCTTCCTCATCTCCAAGTCACCCAATGTCAACTCCCTTGGGTCAGCTATTAGCACCCTCTCCATTGGCCATTGGACAAAATGTTATCCTTCTGGAAGAATCTCGTTTGTAATTAATACAATACTATAAAGTAATATATTTCATATGTTTTCTTATATTATTTAATGTTATATATAGAATTATACTTTTTGTATATTAGAATATCATACTAATAATAGAATAAATTATGTTATATAACAATATATATTAATGTATATTCTGGTTACATTGCATTGCATTGCATTTCTAATATTTATTGAATTGAATATTGTAATATAAACAATAATAATATTTTATTCGATACTTTTACATTATTTTACAATCTTATTTGCATTCAAGGTGAGCATTCTTTTTCCATTTCTTTAGAAATGGAGATATTTTGAAAAACCACTACTATTTCTTTCCTCAAATTTCAATTTCCTCAAAGTTATTTTACTAACTTTGACTAGTAATTGTTGTCATTCAGATATATTGGTTCTTGTTGATAATTTTTATAGCAATATTTTCTGCACAAAAGACTAGTTTTGACTTTGTGAATTATCTACGTAGCATACATTATGGATTTTGGTATCATATCAGTATTATGTCTCTTCTCCAGTGTTATCCATTGAACCAGTAATCGGAGCAATTGCAGCTGGGAACACTGTAGTCCTAAAACCCTCAGAAGTTGCGCCATCGACTTCGTCATTTTTTGCGACAGTTCTACCACAGTATATGGATAACTCTTGTATAAGGGTATTTGAGGGATCTGCTACTGAAACATCAGAACTTTTAGAACAAAAATGGGACAAAATAATGTATACAGGTTTGTTTTGCTCTCATTGCCTCCTATCTTAAATGTTCTTTTGTTTGCCTATTTTGCAAGAACTGTTCCTGTTCAACGTCATTGTACATTATCTTTTCATTTTCTCCTGAAATCCTTTGCTAGATCCTAAATTGTTTTTCTTAGAATATTTAAAATGGACCTAATTCCGCATGTTAGATCATCTTTTCTTAATAAAATATCTTCTTCATAAAATGGTTTTCCATGTGAAAATATTTATTTATCTCTGGTGCTGCATTGGCTTATCACTTAAAACAAGCGATATATCATAGGCAATCCTAGAGTTGCGCGTATTGTGATGGCTGCAGCAGCAAAGCATCTTACACCAGTGATCCTGGAGCTTGGAGGAAAATGCCCTCTTATTGTTGATTCAAATATCGATCTAAAAGTAACACGTCTATTCTCGTTTAATGTTGAAATCCTTTTGAATTGATTGTTTTTACATAGAAACGTATATGACTTTTCTTAAGGTTGCAGCAAAGAGAATCGTCGTGGGCAAATGGGGAAGCAACAGCGGTCAAGCTTGCATTGCTCCTGATTATATCATTACTACCAAATCTTTTGCTGCAAAGTTGGTAAGATCCTGAAAACTCGGAGTTAGAGGCAAGATACATATGTAACCTTTTTTTTTTCGTTTGTGCTGGTATTTAGTGATGGTAATAACTGCAGGTGGATGCTCTGAAAATAGTTTTGCAGAAATTCTACGGGAAGGATCCATTACAATCGACGGATCTATCTCGCATTGTGAATATCAGACATTTCACTCGATTGAGAACTCTTTTGGAAGATGAAAAGGTATCAGGAAAAATTGTCTATGGAGGCCAGCAAGATGAAAAAGATCTGTAAGCATCTCATCTTGCAGTTTCCTCAATGAGAAAGCTTTAATTGTATTCTTGTGACTTTTATGTTAAAATGTGGCAGAAAAATAGCTCCCACAATCTTGTTAGATGTTCCCTGTGATGCACTAATGATGGAGGAGGAAATATTTGGTCCCTTACTTCCAATTGTCACGGTAAGAAATTGTTTCAGAAGACTCTTCATGAATGCTAACAGATCAACTTCTCAAGGTTATGATTAGTTGATTTTGCATAATTTTGTTGCTCCTCACTAAAAAAAATCCAATTTATTCAATTATTGCAGATTATTTTGCATTAGACTAGATTTGATCAAGAGATGTAAACTTAATGAAATTTAAACAATCAAATAAATGAATTCAATAAGATAAATAAATAAATGAGTTTAGATAAATAGAACCCCAAGGCAATGTGGATTTAATCTGATCTTTCATGCCCCAAGGATACATTTCTTGAGGACACACCTTAATCACCACTGGCACAATATGTTCTGAATGGAAAACTGAAAATGTTACTGATAAATGTATTTATATATTCTGTTTCTATCAGGTCGATGATTTGGGGCAGAGCTTTGATATTATAAACTCCAAAGAGAAGCCTCTAGCAGCCTATCTGTTTACAAGGGACCGAAGATTAGAAAAGAACTTTGTGAAAACTGTATCGGCTGGAGGCATGCTCATCAACGACACAATCTTACAAGTAACAATATAGAACTTAAACTTGTTGATATCGTCACATTGAACTCTATCGCATAGAGGTTTAGCTGATGATTACTCTAACATCGTGCAGTTTACCAACCGTCATTTGCCCTTTGGTGGAGTCGGAGAGAGTGGAATGGGATTTTATCATGGAAAATTCTCATTTGATGCATTCAGTCACAAGAAGGCTGTATTGCGCAGATGTTTCATTGTCGAAATTCCAATGAGGTACCCTCCATACACACCGCAAAACCAGAAGGTTGTGAGAGGACTGATGACTGGCAATGTCCTGCCCTTGCTTCATGCTCTCATCAGCTGGCCTAATCGTCGTAAGAATTAATTATCAATACATATCCTTGCATTCGATATATTATGATGATAGTACATGATTCCAGAAGGAGATTTTCTTGAAAAAAGTTGGAATTTCTTCTCGGGTATTTTTTCTTAATCCGAAGAATGTAGAAAGTGTGATGTTTCACTTTTTTTTTTTTTGCTATCTTAGCGATGAACATGGATTGATTTAGTTGTTGATTTTTATTCTACTTTTCTCAGGTTTGAAGTGTTTTGGCGAATGTAAGCTTAATTAGCTATGTCAATTTTATTTTGTCCTTTCTAACTTATTCTACATAAATGTTCACTGGTTTATGATAGAGATTATTCCTCATTCTAGAGATAATACATTTGAATGTACAAGTTTATGGTTCAAAATAATATATTATAGCTAGATTTGGATATGATATTGTGGATAATTTTTCTATTCAGCTCATGAACCGAATATTAGGGTTCGACCTATTTAAGATGATATAAAAGGGAAACTAAGATTTGAAAGAAGAAGAGCCGGCAACCACTTTCTTAGGGTTTTGGAAAGGGGAGGAGGGGACAGCAGGGTATCCTCACAGGATACCACCACTTTAACCCTAACACCGCCATGGCCACCATTGTCATCATTTTCTTCCTCCCCCACCACAGCCACCTCCCGCGGCATGTTCACAGCGTTCAACACCAGCAGCTCCGACTTGGACGTCTGCTCATCACGCATGAAGGTCACCACTGGAGAGGTCGATCATTACGAGCTCGGAAACTCTCAGATATGGCTCTGCAATGGCAAGGCTGTATCTCCGATAGCAGGCTTTCTCCTCACTTGTCATTTCACTGGCAATATAAGGCGATAATCTTAGTGGGGCTTCTCAAGGCAAGATTCATTATCATATATTTCTGAATTGAGCGTGCCGGAAGTGGGAGAGAGTGATGCATATTATGATTCCGACGAGGCAGTCGAGAATGCCAGCCAATCCTACATTTTGTAGCAACTTCCAATTGGGGCTTATGGGATGATATCAATTCCATTACATTTTCTGTTCCACAAAGCTAAAGGATTAAGTACAGTAACTAGCCTTAATAACATTCATTCACAATTTACTCTTCCAAGGACATCTTCAGAATTGTTTGAGTTAGAGAAATATGTTCAGATTCAACAAGTTTCAGTCCCTTGCCGAGTTCGAGCTAAGTGTGGATGTGCGACTCATCCCCAGAGCACATCAAAGAGCTATAGAGCCAGATACAATGAGCTTCCCTATGTTTGTGAGGAGGTACATTTTTATGGCATGAAGTGGATTTCTCTTTGTAATTCCTGTATATTCTCGGTGGCACAAGAGCTACATGAGGGAGAACTCTTCTTCCATTTCTTTATCAGTTTTTACTGCATTAAATACTATTTCCTTTATTACAATTATATATTGCTCTTATATTTACATACTGTCCTTATATTTTATTCTACTCATCTCCTTGTCTGATTTGAGTGTCGGAGGGCCGAAGCCAGGGATCTCGGTGGTGATTTTCTGATGTGTGTTAATGTTGACAGGAAAAAAATTATTGTTGCGGCCTGAAGAGAACACATCCTCACGTCATCTCTGAGGACTAAAAATCTAAGTTGCATCAGTTGACTCCGTCTGTGGAAACTCTAAGCAAGACGTCGAGATGACGCTCTGTACAGAGTTCCTTCAATGATCTCCTCATTAAAGGGAGCCTCGTTGCATAATTAGTCGGCCACTTGGCCGCACCACCTTGACCATTTGACTGCTCGGCCATGGTCATTCGACCTTGGCTATCTATCCACTTGGCTACCCAGCCGCTCGGCCATTTAGACTCGGTTGTTCGGCCATCCGACTTTGGTCACTCAGCTACGGTCACTCAGCCGTCC
>JBAMHZ010440194.1:304-21781 GCA_037177395.1 Alpinia galanga | reverse complement strand
ATGTACAAATAAAGATAACAAAATTTAAATGTTTTTGTTTGCTTTCTAGTTTACATTGTTTGATGTTGAAGAATATATTCGTATATTGATGTAAAAAGATGATAATGTTCACTCCAACATTCTTCTTTACCATTTTCTTATTTACATTATTTGATGTTGAAGAATATACGTTTTGAATCAATGGAATTTTTAAACGTGATTTTTTTTTTATAATTAAATCAACATATAAAGTTGAGTCCGGATTAAGAGGGTGCGTTTGGTTTAAAATTAATGGGGATAATTTTGATTATTAATTTATGATTATCTACATTAGTCTTATTTGGTTGAAGTAATTAGTAATTTTTATATAATAAAGTATATTCTACGTTAGCAAATAAGACATGTAATTTTGAATTACATTAATTCGGAGAGGATAGAGTTTTTTTTATTATGGGGTTAATAAATGTTTTTTCCCCAAAATTAACTCTCGATTTTTATTCTTTTGGACTTAAATATCTTTGAAATTTTATTGAATCTCAATTTTATTCGATATAATCAAAATTATAATTGATTGTCTGTGGTTGTCGACGGTCGTTGGCCGTTGATAGTAGTTGATCGTCGGTCATCGTCGGCCATTGTCAATTATCATCGACTGTCGATCATCATTGTCATCGCTGTCGATGGTTATTGATTGCCTGCACTGTTGGCCATCAATGTTGTCGGCTGTTATCGTTGACCATCACTGACGTCAATTGTCACTATTAACATCGTCGGTCATCATTGCCCTTAATTATCGATCACCGCCACCACTAGTCATCAACTACTGTCGATGGTCGCTAGTTATCAACGTCGGTAATTGTTATTTTTGAAGGAAACTAGACCTTAGAATTGAACCAAGATAATACAATAAAATATTAAATTATATTATATATTAAAACTTTCAAACAAATAAATTTTTATTATATTATATTTTATTCCTTATAATAGTAATTATACATGATACTTTGACTGACTCTTATCTTGTGCTTGAAACGCTTTGATTGATTATACATGAGGTTTAATTTTAGCACTTTCAAAGAGCTTCTAATATTTGAAATTTGTTTATAAAAAAAAATTATAGAATGAAAATATTGCAATTGAACTATAAAAAAAAAAGGCATTTTAATGCAATATTTCAAGTTATATTTTTGGGCAATTTCTAATATTACACTACAGCCAACTAAAACGCACCTCAAATTTTAGTAGTTGCCACCGGTTTCTGCCTCGGACCGCAAAGGCAGGCGGCCGTTGCTAAAAGAGACGGCAAAGTGCTTCCCTTCACCGGAGATCCATCGCTTCTTATCTTCTTCTTCTCTCTCATTGCTTCTCCTCTGCCTCCTTAGGAGTCTAGCCTCACCGCCGGGAGCATCAAGATGAACGAAAAGGCAGCCGTTTCCAAGGAACTCAATGAGCGACACAGAAAGGCCTGTCATTTCACCCCATCTTTATTGATTGCGGGACGCGCATTTTGTGCTTTTTTTTGGGGTGGGGAGTCATTGTAAAGGAAGGTCCTTCTCGTTTTATTTTGGGTGCGCAGCTTACATTCGGCGGGTGTATGGACTGGGAATGAGATGATCCGTCAATTTGGCATTGTTTCTTTAGATTATCGATTTGATGGGGCTCTTTGCGATGCGCTAACGGGTGCATCTTTGGTGAATTTTGGATGTGTCTTTCTTTTTTCATTTAGGATCAGTGAAGATTTTCTTCAAACGGTTGCCATGACCGTCGGAGATGCCAATTTTTCATTCTGATGGCATTGAGATCGAGTATTTTGTTGGTTCTTCCTATTTAATTGTGGTTTTTAGCAGCAGTATTTTAACGGGGCGCAAATGCATAAACGAGGGAGTCGCCGTTTGTGTTTGTTTTAATTTTATTTTTTTTTAAAGCAAATTGCAGATTCGACCTCACTGAGTACCATTTAGAGGGAGTCATCGATCATGTGTGGCATGGACCTATCGTTTAACGAATTTTGATTGTTTCCTTCTATATTTGACATAGAAAACAGCATTAGATTCATAGTTAGGTTTGCTATGAGCTCTAGTCTGCAAATTAACATATTGGGTGGGTTCGCTTTTGTTCATAGAAAAAAGAAACTGGAGCTTAATTGATTTTGTTATATGGTGGAATTTTCAAGAAAGTTAACATGTAAGGCTCAACAACCTACCTATGACAATAACAAATTGTGAGAAGTTAATTGAATGTTTGTAAGGATGGACAAAAGGATGTGTGCTATCCATGTTTTCATGCCCTTTTGATGAAATAACTGAATATGGGGCACCCCTTAAACGATTTTAGTAAAAAAGATGGAACTCTAGTCACTTCTTCCCTACATTGTTTCCATCTAGGTTGATCGTATGACTTTATGTATGAGGTCTAATGTGGTCTTTTAAGAATACTGATTGAGATGCTTTTATATGAAATTGGTTAGACTAATCAGATTATATTTCAATTTATCTTGATGGGTTAACATGCCTAATAAGCATTCCCTTTTGACAAAATAACAAAAGAGAGGGAACCCCTCTACTATTTTGGAAAAAGCTGGTTACTTTTGCCCAACTTCATCTCCATGTAGGTTGAGTAACTTGACTTTTTTTTACATCAGAATCAATATTGTTCTTAAAGTCAATGTTTTCTGGCTCACATTCAGATATTAGATGGACTTCTCAAATTACCAGAGAATAGGGAATGTGCTGATTGCAAGTCCAAGTAAGTATATTGGCCATTATTTTTTCATGGGTAAAGCTGAATATATTTGATATGTTGAATATCCTTCTTACACAACCATCAATTTCACTTGAAGCCTTTAAAAATAATATAAACATAATCTTTGTGCTTGAAATGAACTTAAAAGATGTCATTGTTTTCAGATCAGCTTGCAGTTTCTGTGAATTTTTCCTCTCTCAAGTTATTTGTTTGATTGGTAAAAAACTTCATTAGGTTCCTTTGTCGATGGGTCTTACTCCTTAATTTGTATATGGAAGTCATTATTGGATTATTCTTTAAGTCATCCAATGAAAATTCAACAAAATAATATATTCTGGTCCATAAAACCTCCTACTTGCTGTCTCTTGATCTAGGTAAATCTAGTTATTAGTTCCTTCTTGCTTAGCTCTACCATTAAATCCACTCTTCGGTCCTCTTTCTGCAGAGGTCCAAGATGGGCAAGCGTGAATCTGGGAATTTTTATTTGCATGCAGTGTTCTGGAATTCATAGAAGTTTGGGAGTACATATATCAAAGGTGAATTATAGTTTTCAATGCCATGAAGCAAAAGTAGATGTTCAAGACATTAGCATTTCAAATATAAGATTTTTGTTTCTCTAAGTATTCAGAAAAAGTGAACTTATTTTTAATATCCTTCTGAGATATAACTTATAAAATGTTGCTAGTACTTGCATGTAATCTGATTTTGTACTACTGTGCGATTGCATAATTCTGAAAATTCCAATGGTGCTATCCATAGAGGTTTCAAGTCAGCCAAACTAACTTAAACACTATGCTGATATAATATTCACTACCATGGTAGAAATTTATGATTAGGTTTGATTCCCCTGAAAGGATTGAGATGTGATGCTGCAAAGGGTGCGCGCATCACTAAACTCTGGTATTTAATAGTTATTTCTGGTACAGGTAAGGTCAGCAACATTAGACACATGGCTCCCTGAGCAAGTTGATTTTATTCAATGTAAGTATCCTGATCTATTTATTTATTTTTGTTATCGGCTCATATTGTTTTTCAACCTGAATATCTGAGGAAATATAGGCTTATATCTCTAATGAAACTGGTTTAAGACTCTATGGATCTGGTTCATCTTCTGCAGCAATGGGCAATGTAAAGGCAAATAGCTACTGGGAAGCTGAACTGCCTCAAAACTACAGTAGACTTGGGATTGAAAAATTTATCCGTTCAAAGTATTGATCTTCTCATCTTCCTTGTGACATACCATACTTGTTTTCTGCATTTGCTATATGTATCAATTTTAGACCAAGCCCATTTTGCTGAGTATGGGATCAAATTTCCAGATACGAAGACAAAAGATGGGTGCCTTATGATAAAAGATTCAGATCACCTTCAGTAATCCATGAAGAAATGGCTCCTAAACTTAAGCAAACACCTAATGACATATCTGGGAATGAGAGTACTAACAGAGTGAAGTCTTTAAATAAGCACGATAATACATCAAAAAAGACGAAGGACAATCTTTCAATTCCAAAATTGCCCAGCTTGGTAAACTGTCTTCTCTTCACCTTGGTTGCAAAGCAAATACTTAAATCATAGATTGATTTTTTCTAATACTGATTATTTATTGCTGAAAATTGTCTGGTGTATCAATAGAGTTTTATGTTAATTATAATCTGCTGCATTTAGTTTCTTTTTATCTCCTTGTTGATCTTACGTTAGTTGTTTGGCTTATATAGGTTACAAAGTTCTCGTCTACAAAATTTCTATACTTCAATGGATAATTATTTGGCAGGTATCTTCTGGTTCAAAAGTTGAAACAGGGAGAAGCCAGCTTGAAGAGCCAGAGTCCCGTAGTGTTGTTCCTTCTATAACTGCTGTAGCGACGACAACTCCACCACTAAAGGTCGATTCTATGGTTGACCTGCTGAACTTGGATTCTGTGAATGGCCCTAGCGAAACCGGAGCTGAATCTTCTTCCATCAGTGATCATTCATGGGCAAATTTTCAGTGTAAGTTTTTGAATATTTAGTAACAAAAACATAAAAAAGTGTTCTATTTTGAGGAACCCAAATTAGAAGTTCCTTTTCACTTAATACATGTCGCTTTGCTATTAATTCTCAAACTACTCTGTGGATAGCGTGTGTTCTTCTTGCTGTGCAGCTGCAGACGTAACCAGTTCCTTGGACATGAATAGCACCACAAATTCTGCCGAAGTAAAGAAGGAAAACACACATGGAATGGAGAATTTATTTAAGGATTCAGCATCTTCATTACTGAACAAAACTCAGATAAATGTAACCAGTCCCCTGGAAAAGAGCACCAAGGAAAATGCTGAAGTAAAAAAAGAAACCACACAGGGAGTTGAGAGCCTAGTTGAGGATCCAACATGTTTTTTGAATCCTTCGAATCAAAGGAATCCTGAAGCAGTTGGGAAAGATGATATTATGAGCCTCTTTGAAACGGTAAATCCTGTTTTTATTTTAGTTTGATTTTTTGAATGCCTGTCTAGTTTGTCCAAGAGCCTAACCTTATAATCGGTGCATTCTAATGGTCTCCAGCCCAGTATGGTATCTCCATTTGCACTTCAGCAACAGCAGCTAGCATACCTTTCGCAACAGCAAGCCCTTCACTTGGCTGCTGCTAAATCTGGAAATGGACCTCTAGCAGTGCCTAGTCGAGGAACTCATCAAAGAAGTAACAGCGATTCAAATGCGATGAAAGCTAACTTTTTGGCACAAAGTTGGTCAAACTATACCTGCCAAATTCCAACAAATATGCATTTTACTGGGCAACCCAATAACAATCACTTCAGTCAGGTAGCACTTGAAGTAAGATTTGTAGGACTGTTATGAATATGTCAATTGCTTTACATCCCTTTTTTTTTCCCCTCGAGCAGATGGGAATCTCTAGCCATCCTCATCTATTAGGGGGTTATATTTCTGCTCCTGCACCAGAGTATGCACCTTCTCCCACCTTCTCTCGGATTGCTCAGTTCTGCATTTGTCTTCAAGTTATTTTAAATTTTTTTTCTACCATGCAGTCACCATAGAGTAGGATCCTCTGCATTTGCTGATGAGCATAATGCTGTCGGAGGGCACATACCTCTTGCTTCTTCTTCCTCAGATACTGCAACTTCCAGCAGCCGTTCGCTCTGTGATTACGATTTCTCATCGTTAACTGAGGGTCTTTTTTTGAAACGTTGAGAGAATCATAATGGCTGCTTGTGCTGGTTCCCTCCTTTAGTATCTTCAAACATAAATGGTGTAAAGGCTTGAGCATACACAGGTCACTTGTTTTTCAGCTCATAATTCATTCATCGTGTAGAGATGGTGATTAATATCGGTTCCATGGCAGATTCACGTCCATCAAAATTTGGGATGGACTAAAAGAGCGGTCAATTATGTAATTTGGCTGGATGCTAAAATGCATTGTTGGTTACTTGGCCATTTTTTCTTAGGATTTAATGCATAATGCAATCTGTTTGTTGCCTTGCTACCAAGCATTTCTAGAACTATATAACAGCAACAAGTTTAGCTTATTGAACATTATCCATACATGAATTTGGTAGGAAAGCTCTATAATTATAAAGAATGGGTTGATCATTAAGAAAGCCTCTATTTAATTTGCAATATCAGAAGTTAATAAATACACATCATAAACTTGCAATCTTTTTAGTAAAACGTGTTGAATTCTCGATCTTACAATTTATAAATAGTGTTTGATTCCATAAGAATTGGACTTACAGAAGAATTTTCTGAAATAAACAAAGCACTACTTTGAGCAGGTCAAAACTCCAATATAAATTTGAGAAGTTACCAAGTCCACTACTAATAAATAAACAAAACATAAGGTAAAAACAACGTGCCAGCTATTCATTGATAATTATAAAGATCTCACAACATATTGCGGTTCATTTAACAAGGAAGAATTTTTGGATACATTACATCAAGTGTGTGATTAAATGGGGCATACTTGAACGTGGTTGCTATATATGATTTATTTGAGATTTAAGCAAGTAGTTATTGCAAGGAGACCATGGCATCCGCAATGTAGTTAACTATTTATCCCTAAAAAAATTCAAGTAGTCGACTCCATTAACCAGCTCAAGTACTCACATCCGTCATCAAGGATAGATGCTTGGTTAAGTGGAACTACCCTCTTCCGCTGGAAAGATTGGATTGATGGGCACTTCCTTTTCCGTCCACCTCTTGGCCGAGAACGCCTCTGCTCATCGATTTCAAGGAAGTCACCCTGCAACGAGTCCAAGAGATCTCAGAATTCGTGGAGATGACTGAAGTTGAGTTTTGATCATGTTAAAACTTGAAACCCAAATGCACTGTATCTTGCTACTTTCTACCAAGCACATTGGTACTGAACTTAAAAAGTTGCAAAATTGAAATTGAATTACCGGACAGCATACATCACTTGGTAGAGCCCAGGAAATAAATATACATAACTAAAAGGTACTTACTTGAACATAACAGTGGACGCCAGATTTCTCATGATTGTCCCTTACATGCTTGTAAGTGAACGTTCTCCCACATTCAGGAAAACTACACGTGAATGGATGGAGATTTTGATGTACAGCTTTTTCATGTTGCCGGAGGTTTGATACCTGCAAAGCAAACACCAGAAAAATGAATTTTTAAACCACTGAGGAAACTTAATTGTCAATTGGCGGTTTATGATGTATGAGAAGCAATTGAAAACAATGCAGGATATTGAACTATATAATGTAGAAATTTAAATTTCTGATCTTACATTTGAAAATGTACACCCACAGCCTTCAAAATCACATTGCATCCTCTCAGTCACCTCATTTGCATCGTGCAAGCGTTCATGCCGTTTAAGGTTCTTCTTCAGTTGTTTTGTCTTGCAAATAGGACAATCAACATATTGGTGCGCACTTCTGATATGAGCTTTAAGGCATTCAACATTTGTGAATGGCTTCATACATCCAGGTTCATAGCAAACAACCTCCAAGTGATCCAATTTCACTGTAGCAAACAACATGGTTCAGATGACAGTTAAAGTAAACAATTAATTTACAATTGAAATGGAAAGACAATATAAAAGACCAACAAAAACACATTGTAACCAAAAAACAATAGGGTATCATGGATTGATTAAATTACAAAATCAAAGCATCATGATTTAATTAACTAACCTAAGCCTGAAAATATACCTGAACTAAAAGAAGTGCTCGTCTATTATTTTTATACAATTTATCTTATTGGAATAAATAGAACACTAAGTTAGATGATGATATCCTACTTAATAAACTCCAGTTTCACAAAAGTAGGGCAAAAATTAGATTACAAATGGATTGTGTAAGTTGAAGACGGCCTACTCTAACATAGTGCCATATTTTTTAAAGGAGAATTCTTACATCATCATCTTCAAGCATGTTTGCCGCAATAATTTAGAGCCAGCTACAAAATTGTGATCAGCTACATTAAGTAATCAAGCTGTGAGTGTATCAGATTAATTACATGAATCATTTATTTTTTTTTATAAAAAAAAAGTTAGGTGAGGTCCATAATTTTTTTTAATATGCCTGGTGCCATATTTTCCCTAATAATGCAATATGCAATTACCATGTTTAATCAGACTAGTTTTTTATTTAAAAATCACTTGAATGCTAACCGTGACCCAACTGGGAGAAATCTACATTCCCAGATCAGGTTTAGTAGGTCAGTTGTATTTGACAACCTAATTAATCAGAAGACTGATTGGTTGTTCTATAAGACAACACCAGGCATATAGAACAGTGTGGGCAATTAAGGATAGCAATGGGGCGGGTCTGGGTCAATCTGGGATCCACTCCTCCAAAGAAAAATTAAACCCGAGAGCGGCCCTGCACTGCCCCAAAACCCAACGGATCCATTCCAAGTTAGACCCATAAACCCGCTAAGTATATAGTTTTCAATTGCAAGACTTTACACAACAAAAAATATCTAAAAATTAATATATTCATCAAAATTATACCTTAATGGCATATATCTAAATAATAAGTTACTTAGCAATAAAAAAAATGAGAAAAATATTTGGACAAAAAGGGAGAGAAGATTGACTGAATTGAAGAAAGGATGGATGAGAAGCAACGGCAGTAATTTTTTGGGTTAAGGATTTGGGCAAATGACATTATTTATATTCCATGTAATAATAAATTTAAATAAATTATTATTTTAATATATATACGGGCAGGTCCAAGACAAATTTATTAAAATCCATTACCCACCCCGGACTCATTTTCAGACCCATTGACCGGGTCTTGACCTACCTCGCGACTCGTTTGACCAGGTCTTAATCCACCCCGAACGGGGTGGATTTAATACGGGGCCAGGTTAAAAAATGACCTGTTGCCATCCCTATGGGCAATAATGATCATGAAAACAAGAACCACATCCTAAAAAATCACATTAGGATTGATTAGGCTGCAGGACAACTCCAAGCATATCATATGGAAAATCATGATCATGAAAGCAAGAGCATTTTACCATGTGAATCTTTGTGCTTCTTTAATTTTGAGGGATACTTGAATCTCTTTCCACATCCAGGTTCATCACAAATGCATTCTTGCTGATCCTTACAAGGAGACTGCTCTTTATGATGTTCACTACATGCAAGCTGTTCTTGAACCTCAGAAGGAGATTGCTCTTCATGCATTTCTCTTACATGTCTCTTCATGTTTGCCTTAAATCCAAACTTGCGATTGCAATTGCTAACAGGGCAAGTAAAGAGTTTCCCTTGGTGAGTCAGTGAATGACGATTTAAATGGTCTTTCCTTCTATAGCTAGCTTGGCAATCATCAACCGGGCAATGAAAAGGCCTCTGTATCAAAATGAAAGAAGCTTCATGACCAGCAAGAATCAGCATATGAAGAACAATAGAAAAACCTTGAATTGAGAAGCAAACATCAATTATTATGCTGTGTAATAATAAACTGGAAAAAAAATCCCTATTCCTCAACCAACATCACATGCTTCTTAAATTACTTCTCTATTGAAATTTATAGAGGTCACAGTGCTAGATATACAATATTCATACAACTGTACAGTTCAAGTCAAAACAGACCTCATAGAATGGGCGTGACTGAGGCTTCTTGATGGAGCTTCACAGGAGGTCATCCCATCCTGATACTGGTCCATGCAAGATAAACAATGTAGCCTCATTGCATTTTGGAGTTCATCACATGGGATCCAATGCCTCACGCTTCTATCACCGAATAGAGAATTTTTCTTCACACACTATGCCTGCAATTAATTTCCATTAAGGAAGATGTCTACATATGTAGAATCATTTAACAAATAATGAGGAAAATCCATTTAAACACCTAGATAAAGCATTAATCTCAAGAATACTGAACAAATTATCAATATTTCTGACAAAACATTTTTATCATTATGAAATAAACATAAATATATTAGAACCTATAGTTCAAAAAATTATGATGTGAATTACTAGAGTGAAGAAGCAGTTAGAGAAAATATTTGATATTAAAAAAAATCATATTATGATAATGAAAATATGTCATTTCCATTATCTGGAGAAACAGTTGACAGATTTCTATTGTTCATGCTTTCATGCCTTGTATAAGAATAAATTGTCATTGAATCCCAATGACCAGGCTGCAAGTGAAATGATATAACATATTCAATTATGTACAATCCAGTCACTGCATCTGAATAAAAATGGTTTAGCTACATAGATGTATGATGCCATCAATTAAAAAAACAAAAGTATAGATCAATATACTAAGATCCAAAGAAATGAAGGTGCATAAAAGTTGGCAAAAGAGTTTACAAATCAGAGCTACTTGTGAAATCTGAAAAATAGAGAACCTATACATTAAGATGCATAAGCAGAGGATATAGAGGTCCTTAGACATAATATCCAGTTTTGCAGCAACCTCAGTAGAGTGGCTCAGCATATGTTGCTTTAGATGAGCTGGTTTGTGGAAGCTTGCACCACACTCCTGGCAAGCATGTTGCACCTTGCCGTCCAGATTTGTTACATTATTGATTTCATTTGAGTGCACATCTTCCAACTCATCCTGAAGGAAAAAAGAAGAAATTTCAAGATAATAATCAATCAAGACGACAAAATTACTGATATTGATCAGGCAGGCTAATTAAAAACAGTGGTACATGTGTTCCCTTTTTGCTCCAAATAGATAACTAGTTAGCTATTCTAGCCAAGCATCCAATTTGTCCGAGTTCAAATTTTGTACTTGCTAATTTCAATACTATATTCCCATTGCCACCTACTTTTTTTTTACCTGGACGGAGAATTCCACCGAGCTATGCACCAAAAATGGTTTTAAAAAAATAGGAAAAAACAAAATTCACAAGGTCAAGTGGACGTACCTTATGTTTGTCTAAGACGTGTAAACGCATAAGGCTTTTCTTTGACCTACAAATTCCACAAAACTGACAATAATAGCGCCTTATATCCCTATAAGCTGGTTTTTTATTCATGTCTATCCCTTCGTTGCAATCTTTAGCAGTCCCATCATCGGAGGAATGTGAATCGGTTGCCACCATCTACAATATCAGATAAAATTGTTCATTAGTTAATTAATTACTAGCTAAAATAATAGCACGAAACGCGATAGAACACTAACCCTTTTTTTTTAAAAAAAAAAGGAACACTAGGAATAAATATAGAAAAACTAATATATAACAAAATAAAGGGATATTGGAGAGAAAGAAACAGATAACTTCGAAAGATTAGCGACTACATCCACCAAAGCTTGGAGGCTACTAAGATTTGCTTAATGAGCACAAAATTGTATGGTATAACGGTGGTTGAAGGTACAAGGATTATCGAACGATATATTACCTTCCTCAGATTGGTCGGATGGCAGAAGTCCGTGGAGAAGGCACACGGCAGTGGTAGCCTCGCAGCAACTCGAGCGGGTGAAGGATGACGGCAAGCTGAACAAAGAAGCCCAGGCTAGGGTTTCGCTTTCGTAAATATATATAGACAATTAAAGCGGATCCAAACTTTTCGGATTCGTAAATCAAGCGGATCTGAACTAAATGGATCGAATCGTAGATAAGATGCTCCGAGTCCAAGAACTTTATTCGGGTCGTAGTTCAATGGATCATTTACAGGACTAAATCACGTTAATGAATCGGGCTAAAATTAATGCTAGCCGTTGGATCTCCAAACTGCAAGGAAACGGCGCCACGGTTACCAGTGCTGCTGCCGCAATAGTCCAATCCTTGGTTAGGGTTTCAACTTGTCCTCTATAAATAACGTGATCTCCATCAATCAACTCCGCTGATAGATTAGGGTTTTTGATGTTGGTGGCGAAATGTCTACTCTTCGTGACGATGCCACAGCTTCTACGTTTGTTTGTCTTTTCCCTTGCTCTTGTTTGATTTCTTGTCATCTTTTTTTGGAGGATTCCTGTTTGTTGCATGTAGTGGTAAACGTCGTGCATTTATTCCTTGCAAAGAATGGTCTTCGTTTTAAAATTTGTTTTTGGCTGATCTTTCGAAGTTTCGGCGGGGGATAAAAGGATGCTGCACGGTGCACCCCGGGCTTCTCTGAGGCATCCCGTGAAGGTAGAAGCCCCAATGCTCGTGCTAGATTTAACTGCCGTTCAGTGTTGCAGTTCTGTGGATTTTTCTACATCAGATCTGTGTCAATGTGACGGCTAAATTTATCTATTTCTGATATTTCAAATTGTTTGGAATTTGATCGGCTTGTTGTTTTCTTGATTGCATGCATTTTGTTATCCCATAACGTTTTTTCTGAACATCATCTAACGTTTAATACTCACTTATGAGTTGTTCTATTTGTTCTTGGATTTGCAGATTTAAAATTATAATTTATTTATATATAATGAGAAGCCTGTAATGACACATCCAAATGATGGAGGTGCAGAGGGATCCAAGTCCATGTTTTGCAGGGAGAACCTCTTTTAGCTGCTGCTGCATTCAGATGACATCTCTGGATTTTCTGATGCTTTTTATTTGGATTTCCTATTGTTATATTTCTTGTGCAATTAAATAGCTCTATGTATTCGTTTGCACTCATCCGAAAATTGCCACTGTTTGCATTATATGAGCTATCAAAATTTTGTTGTTTGGGAGCTGTTGCTTTATTGTCAGGGAGAATCCCTGGTACCAGGGAGAACCTACTTGGGTAAGCAGCTAGCATTTAATATGACGACAGCATATATACATTTCTGAGGCGCAAGTTTAATTTTTTTTTTTCATATATACGATCCAATGCTCTTCTAATACAAGTACTATGTTTATTTATTGAAGAAGCTACCTGCTATTAAAAATATGTTTCTTTGTATTATAATTCGGTTAAATCTTGATGGATCCTTATGTCAATCAGACATTTAGTTTGTATTTCGTTTATTTCTAGTTGTTTTGTGATACTTCGTCAGTGTTGTTGGATCATTTTTAAAATTTCCATATTGATTTCTACATTCTTAGGTGACTACTCCAATTATTCCAATCAAGTACACTTGTATAAGCTGCAACTTCTATGTCTTAACAAATGCCGGTGAAGCTTATGTGTTTTTTCCTTTGCTGAAAATACTGACCGTTGCCTCTTTAATTATTTGTATTCCAATAAAATTTGTTTGATTGCTTTTTTCCTCTAGTTGTTCTTTTACCAGATTTTCCATTAATAAGTTTGACGTACTGGAGTTCTAACTATCCATCTGTTGCTCCAGATCTGTAGTACTGATGGCTGAAGAACTCGTAAATGTTGTGTTGCCATCAGCTTGAGCTCATGATTTTATGGGTTGTGAGTTAAATTACAACACCACATTTCTTTTCTGCATTCATTTGTATATTGGATGACGTTGAGAACTAGTAAATATTGTTAGATGCTAAAAGGAAAACCTTTGCCATTTTATTGGGATACAAGTAGTTTAAGAATTAAATAACCTATCATGCAACTAATGAATTTGAGTGTAAGAGTTTGTTAGTTGAATCCATGAACATCAAAAAAGTAGGTCTTTAATTGATGAAATAAGCAAGAGCAAAGTTCACATTGGAAGCTTACAGTTTGTGTAAAGGTCATTTTTGATATACAGTTGTTTGGAACTGCAGTTCTTGGCGCTGTTCTTCTTGCAGGTTCTTTGGAAGGGTACGATCAGTAAACAAGTAAAGAAGAACATGTATCTCCAGCAAGCCAAATCATGCTTTGACCGCCTCCATGGTGCTGTAGTTCTTGTTAACCTCCATGTCTGATGTACCTTTGAAGAGTAATATTGCAAGACTTCCGATGCTGAAGTAGATGAAACAGCCGCAATGGTGTGTAACAAATGAACCAAAATGAGTCCCCACAATGCACTGCCACCCGAGCCCGTGTGTCCGGTCGAACTCCTGCAATACCAAAGGTGATGAATCAGCTGAAGGGAGATTTCCATCACTTATTCATAGATCATTTACCTTCTTGATGAATTGTGCGATTTCAGTGGTTTGAGTGACATCGAAGAGGTCGAGGGCCTTCCCAGCCAGGCATAGTGCATCTTGTTGCATCGCCTGCAGCATATCTGTCTCGCCTATGATTGCGCTGCTTTCCAGCATGGCTATATTATCTTCAAGATTATGAACAGTTTGGTGGGGCTGGAGGACTTGGTCTCTGCTGGGCAGTGCAGAAGTTTTTGCGAGTTCTATATAGGCCTAAAAGGATAAGGCTTCTGTTGCCTCTGGAGAGGCACGTTGATACAATTCAAACTTGTGGCCAGCAGTAGGTGATGGAAGCCCCTGTGGAAAGATTAAGGCATCTAAGATAGTCTTGGCCAAGCCTGGCCCAGACACAATTTGACTGTATTGTTGTCGGCAAGGGCTGAGCCCAAGCCATTTTAACCATATACCTTTCTCGTTCAACAACTGCCAAAGTAAACAAACTACATGAATGTAATGTTCAAAGCCATTTAGCCCATATATTAACTCGACAACTATATACTGAAGATCTCAAAAACTGAAAATTTTCCTGATCATGGCTGCTGCTCTGCAAACTCGTCTTAGAGAAATGTAAGAGCTTGGCTAGGAGAACTCAGCGCCTTATCCTCTGACGCAGCGAGGAATGGCTGCCTCCTGACCAGTTCAGCAGCTCTTTTTGCACATCCGGAATCGCGAGGGCTCTCAGTGTTGCATCGCAAAGTTTTGATCTTTGGAAGCATTGCAGCGAGCTTCATGATAGATTGAGGAGAGCTTGGAGTAAACGAGAGGGAGCTCACTACCACATCCAAATCATCTAACGTGTATGAATCTGTTTTCATTTGATCCTCCAATTCAGATCCTTGGCTTCTCTTATGCTCAAGAGTCGACCAAGAAGAAGATCCTGCCACTAGAGCACTAGTCTTCCTCCTGCTTAGTTCAGGCAATGACCATTTAGCGCGTTTGTTTCCCTGTTTCTCACCGGTTGTGGTCCGGGTGGCGGTTAGACTGTAGCGGCTGGGGACAACTCTTGCTTTAGCAGCCTTTAATGGCCTTTTGCAAGAAGTAGAGTTCTGGTTCTCCTGGAACAGAGCTTTAGGTTCAATGATTCCATGAAACGGACATTCCTTTGTTCCTTTATCAGCTCCATCTATGACTTGCTTCTTGGCGATTACAGATGGCTTCGGAGATATAGGGCTAATGCTTGAATTCCTCTTTGGCTGCTTATCGATAGCTTTATCTGCGTGTTCTTGGAGATTATTCTGCCGGCGAAACCGGGCACTGGCTACTATCTCAACAGGCCCAAGACTGATGGCCCTTCGCCTGTTCCTAGCATTACCTGGCGTCTCCAGCGTCTTTTTTGCATCAGTTGTCATCTTTGTTGCAGTGGCCGGCGGCTGAGATTTAGGGTTGAAGTTGATTCTTTTTGCCGTTTCCTTATCTTCTCCTATGTTTTCCAGCTCCTCTAAACCTGGTATCATGTGATCATGAACTGTTCCAATTGGGGTTTCATTAGCCTTACCTGATTGATGATCAGCCTTCTTAATCGGTACAGGAGATTCCTCGGTCTTCTTCTTCAAGGCTGATGGCCAAAGATTCTTCGCCGGGCTCGGTCTCGCACTGATCGGCCTCGCTGGGGTGGCAAGGATCTCCAAGGGTCCCAGGCTCGCCCCTCTGCGCCGGATCCAAGCGCTGGACGGCGCCACCTCTATCGCCCGATCCATCTTCTTCGAAGCAGGCGTGCACGGATTCCTCGCTGCCGCGCCCTGCTTGGGATCCATGAACTTGGCGGGCACGATCCTCCCGCGCGGCTGTCGCCCCCGCGACTCCCGCTCCGCCTTCTTCGCCCGAAGCGCCTCCAGCCTCGAATCCAGCCGCGCGATCTCCTCCTCGATCCGGGAGATCTCGTCATCGAGGGCGGTCTCGTCGACCTCGGCGTCGTCGCGGAAAGAAACGCGGGGGGCGGCCTTCTTCGGTAGTGCGGCGTCAAGGAGAAGCCTGACGGCCTCAGGGCCGCGGTTCTCCTTGGAGGGATCGAGGTCAAGCGGCGCAAAAGAGTTAGTGGAGACCTCCCGCAGAGGAGGAGTGGACGAGATCTTGGAGGCGGAGGCGCCGTCGTCGAAGGCGACGTTGTTCCAAATCCGAAGGGAATCGGGAAGCTGGAGGAGGCTCATCTCTTTTCTTCTTCGATCGCTTGATTGGATGCAAAAGGCGTTCGGTGGATCAGAAGAGGCGAAGCAGCAGTTTATGAGAGACAGATTTTTCGACCGTTGGAGGAGGGAGGAGCGCGATGCGAAAAGTAGACGTTGGAGGAAGGAGACGCACCGCTGGCCGTTGGATCACGAACGGCTTCACTGACGACGCTCCGATACGACTAGCTGAATTAATCAATGACGACCGGGGCCCAGCATGGCTACAAGTGGGCGTGGGGCCACCCTCCCTAATCGAATGCGTGAATTGTGCTACGTTACTTTTTGTACAAGAGAAGGAAGAAAAAAAAAGGCTTTTGGGATACGAATTCAATCAAAAAAACTATTTTTTAAAAGAAAATTAAGAATGGAATTTACAACTTTTGACCTTTCCACTCAAAGGTAGTTTATTTCTTGACAAGCATAGTGCCAGTATATACAAAACATAGTCAAACACAATGATACTTCTAGAGATTCATAGCCAATTGAATATTTAAGAGCTAAATGATTCTCCTTGACACAGATCATACAAATGAAACCATGAATTTACACTGAATCCACCTCTTCAACCTGTTGCTGAGCAAGATATCTTTCTCTTCTTTCCTTCTGAAAACAAAAGAAAAGGAAGCTGACTGTCAATTGTCCCTGTAAGAGACCAAAATGCATGGAAAACAAGAGGGAGGGGAGAAAAAAAAAAAGAGTATCTTACCCATTCATCGATAACCAGTCCTTCGCCAACAATGCGAGGGCATGTGTCTTCGGGAGGCTTCTTGCGTGCCTCTAGCGCTGCCTCAGCCTCAGCAAGTTGCCTCTTCAACTTATCCAATTGCTAGGACAGAAATAATGTGTGCGGCATAAGCAAAATTTACTAGTTGATGAGTGAGGTGTGATCGAAAAATTTCATCGTTCCTGACTTACAGGGCAAGGCTGTTCAGGGTCCAAAAAAACAACATGCAGAATTCTCTCTAATGCAACTTGATCTTTCTGTTCATCAAACTATTCAAAAGATGCATCTCAGCGATTACATCGGATATCGTTTTAACTTCAAATTGAGACATACATTATACATAGATGAAGTTGGCAATGCTAACGAATAAATAAACTAAAGCCGATAATACAAAGAGTAATAGCAACCGAGACAAGCTAATCAGCAAATCCTATCTTGATTTAGCAGCTATTCTAGAAGCACAAACCTCATTTTGGTATAGTGAAATAGAACCAGGATATTCAGCAGCTGACTGTGTTGCTGTTCCAGGCTAAATAAAGGTCTACTTGATTCTTTTGTTTTCAATCTTGACAATCATCCAACTAGAAATCTTTTAAAGTCTCATAGTACCAGGAACGTTAGAAACAAAACATTTCAGTAGTACTGTGTGTGTTTGTGTGCACAATCTTCCCAGATGCTATCTTGATTAAGTGACTATTCTAGAAGCACAGATTTTTCACATTTTGACATAGTGAAATAGGACTGAGATATTCAGCTGCTGACTGTGTTGCCAATCCAGGCTAAAGGAAGATCTTCCCTTTTTTTCTTCCAGTCATGATGATCATTCAGCTAGAAATCTTATAAAGTCTTATAGTATCACAGAATGCCAGAGAGTGAACATTTCACAAGCATTGTTTGTGCTTGCAAGAGCCAATCTATCCTAAATGTTATCTTGATTAAGTGACGATTCCACAATCAACAATTCAAGACAAACAAGACTACACGTGAGATATAAAGTGAATGAGAAAAAAAAATCTGGCTTTCCAGCAAGCAAGCTGGTTTTGCAACCGTGAGATGAGCAGAAACACATCTTGTGGACTTGCTACATCAAGCATGGCTGCAAATTCAATATGTCTGGTCTTAGAGATTCACTAGGTCAGAATGTTGCCTTATTCATAATTGATATTTAACCAAGTCGCTTCAGACAGACACAGGTCATCTTCTGCATCAAGATTTGCTTATGGTGGCTATCTTTAGCAGAATAAGTGTGTAGTCAGTGCACTAAGCCATCAAGATTTCTCCCAGTATCACTTGTTTGCAAACCCATTCAGTAAGGCAGTTTGCTTGGCATTTTGGAGGATGAGACATTTTCTGTACACCTGGAGGAATATGTATGGGAAAGCAAGTTGCCTAATTCCCCTTTTGTTATGAATCCAGTTTCTCGGGCATCCCTTGAGGAATGCAAACTTCCTACGTTAGGATGTAACGATGTTCCGTCGTGTGCCACTCACTTGGAGGAATAGGAATGTGAAAGCAAGTTGCCCTGCCTAAATATCTATTTCAAGTCAATTTTGATTAAGACCTAGAACTTTGATATAATTCATATCAAAATTCGTCTGGTCCTAGGTATTTGTTGGTGCCCGAACCAAACAAATGATTCTCATTAGGGCCATGTGACAAGGGGGTCAATCTAGTGGACATTAGGGAGTCAGGACAAATATATCTCAACATTGGTCCTGAAGTCAGTTTCCATGATTGTCAAGAAGTGGTGATAGAATCAGAATGCAATATCCTGTAGCCATAAGCAGATCAAGACCTGACAGCATTTCAAACTTGGTCAGGAATTTGGTCCTAATGAGAGTCAATAAGTAGTAGCAAATGCAGAGGCAATGTCCTGGTAATGGGTCAAGACCTGATTGCATACGAGAAGTAATGCAAAAGCATGAAATTAATCCAAGTTTTAATCAACTAGCTTCACCTATTTTACTCTGGCTCTTTGCTTCCAATAGATCCTTCTGCAACAATGACATCTTCAACTCATTTAAGCAGCCAGTATTATCCACTTCTGGTTCAAAAAGTAGCTACCTCTCCTCCGACAAATCTAGTAGTCATCAATGCCTTCAAAATGGACTTTTCTTCTTGTCTCATGGAAAAATTGTGTGCAATTTGCCTCTGCACAAGTATCCACCTGGAGTTTACTGATTGAAGTATCGGTTCAGATGATTCATATGCATGAGCCACTAATCCATCTAATGTTGCAACTTACAGCCATGCATTTTCAGACCTAAACTGCAGGGATGGGAGGCCTGGGCGCTGGGGGTGCTTTGATTGCTCTGACTAGCAATCTCCCAGATAATGATAATCCACAAGTTGCAATTCATAATTGTCTTTCCAAACCAAACTCAGTTTTGGGAGGTGGGTCATTGGGATTGTCATCATTGATTGGTGGACTGCTTTCAACACCACTTTCCTAGTCAGAGTTCGTGCAAATGGAAGCGAGGGTTTGCAGTAACAGTTTATTGGATGGAACAAGGGAGGAGTGACATTTGGATTGATTTGAGAGATCGCTGGAGGCATGCTTGGACAAATTGTCAAAGGCCTAAGTCCCCCTCACACCAACATGCTGCTTGGACCACTCTGCTGAAGGCTGGATATTTCACTATTTTGGTCATTCCAAAAATTAAGCGGCCAATAACATGACATATTGGGATCCACCATGAAAGAAACATGGAGCTTATGAATTCTGATGTACTTTATGAAGCAAGGAAGAGGCCCATAGTTTGCTTTGGTATAGGATGGTTAGTACCACGGAGGTTCACACTTGTGATAGCCCATCTTTCTTTTATTTATTTTGATTTCACGGTGAACATTAACTCAATCTTCTGTAGATTTGTATTCCTAATGTGAATCATTTGGGATGACTCTGAAAGGCACATTCATATTCAAGTTGAAACCATACAAGCTTACTCATCCATTAATGAGTAAATCTAAACAAAGCTGAAATACTTAATTAAAGAAGAAAATCCTTCCAATGAAGTAAAAGGAACACGTAAATAACACACTTACTAGCTCTGGAACATATTCCATAGGCCCATTCACCTTCAAACTGACAATCTTAAACTTAACTTTGCTCTTTTGATCCATCGGCTTCTCATTATTCTCTGGGGGCTCAACAAACTTAAAAACTGCCACAGATATAACCATAAATCAGAACAGTACCTAATGTCTCCCGTAGAACAGATTATTTTTTCTGTAGAATTTACCAGTAACTATGATACTATCCCCTGGGGAAAGAATACAGCCAGGAGGGCGCATGAAACAGCTCTTTGGCGCAGTTGTTTGAAACTAAAACAACCAAAAATAAATTAGAAAATATGATGAAAGCTTCAGGGATGAAGAGAACACAAGGCATTTAAATTTAGTCGATACTACAAAAAAGGTATAAAATAAGACAAAATTACCATACGCACCTTAAATGCCACATAAGATTTGCTAGTGTTCTTTATCCTTACTGCACTTCTGACCTGCTTTCCAGGTTCATCTTCCAAAATAAATCATGATAAGGCAAAAGTTAGTACCAGGCTACTAGAGTACTTACAACAGAGAAATTGCTCTTTGGAAAACAATCAATAGGAAAAAAATCACAAGATTTGACCAATATTCCTTGGGTAGTATCAGAATATCAGTCAGAAGAGCTAAATCCAGTGAATTTTGAAGAAAAAGAAAACACTCAATGGAACTCACACACACACAAAGGATGCACCGTGGTAGCATATGTTGAAGGCGAAATGGACTCGATAAAGAACATTAGTATCAGGTGTGAAGAATTAGATAAGGAAAAGTTTGAGCTTTGTTCGGTAGTAGGAGACACGACAGAGGTTATTTTTTTAGATCCCATAGCTCTCATCAAATCAGCTTAGCGGCTAGCTTGTGAGACCGTGAAACCGAATTGTTAATCTCGCACCAGTGCTAGTAAAAGAAGTTTATTTTACGCGAAAGAAGAGTACCAATCAAAAAAAGAAATCCACAAAGCCCTAAATTGGGCATCAAAGAAAAATAGAAAAAGATCCCGCCTTTATGGTTTTTTGTCGACCAAAATCCAAACGAGCAGCGAAAAGTGCCAGCAAAGGCCGCGACTCTAACCACTAGGAGAAAGGACTCACAAGGGAAGTAGAGCTTTGAGGTGGGATCCAGCCGGAGGCGGCGACGAGTGGGGAGCAGCGACCTGGCCACCGACGAGACCGAGCTCGCGCCGAGGTTCTGCCTAGCTCCGCCTTCCGGCTGCCCCCCACCCGACGAGCGGGGATGGCGGTTCTGGGACAAGCTAAGCGCAACCGAGGAGTTGTACGATGACGACGACCCACCGACTGCTCCGCCGCCGCCCCCGGCGCCGCCAAAGAAAGGTAGGCGACAGAGCCCCCAGCCCTTGCCCTCCGCCTTGTCAGTGCCGAGCTTGCCGTTA
>JBAMHZ010440184.1:0-10179 GCA_037177395.1 Alpinia galanga | reverse complement strand
TTTTTAATCTGGGGACATAAGATATGATCACCAAGAACAAGCGACTGAAGCGTTGGAAAAGGAAACCATCATAAAGGTCTAGCGGAAAGTCCTGAAGTCAAGATCTATTGAGCAAAAAATCAACCTGTCAGGTGGACCAAGGTTTGGTAGCAGGTAACTTCTCCTGAGTGGAGTAGAAATGACGTACTCTCAAAAAGAGAGCATTAGGCATCGATCCAATCTAGGATTTTATGAAAACTAAAGATTGAGACTTGACAACTGGCATGGTTGTTGCTCATACTCGTTGTATGTTATGCTAATTTGGTGATGCAGACACATCTAGGCACTTGAAAAGAATCTAAGCGGCTAGATTTTGGTTCAGATGATGCGAAGATCCAATCCAAGTTCATCAATGGATCTAGGTGCTCGGAAGTGGATCCAGACACCTAGAAGGGTTCTAGGTGACCGGATCAACTCCAGGTGCCTGGAACATGATAAAACTTAGCTTTAGTGGATTGGATTAAGACTCGGCTCCAGGCGCCCAAAGGGACTTCTAGGTACCTGGATAATATTTATAAAAGTAACTTAGAACAGAGGCTTCAGATCAATAATTCACATCTTCTACAACACTCTATAGTGCTCAAAGTTCTGATCGTACGACCGGAGAAGTTCTAGGAGGAGTGCGAGATGCTCAGGGCTTCTAGACCGACTATCATACATTTGGTTATTTGTTTTATATGCTTTATCTTTTATCTTTATTTGTGCTTCATTGATAAGGAAGGTAATGTTGTTGTCATTAATTCCTTATATCTTTTTGTAAATAACATCTCTTATCTCCAACGAGAAAGAGGTTTTTAATGTTTGCCCATCGATAAACAATCTAGGATCATGAGCCTTGGACTAGTAGCTTTTTGGCTATGAATCATGTAAAACTCATTGTGTCTATTGTATTTTCTGTTGCTAACACTCTTGACAGAAAGTATACGAAAAAGCGATGAGCTCTATTCACCCCCTTTAGCACATCACATTGACCCTACATTTGTGTGAACACTCCTATCAAGATCTCTAAGTTGACCAAGGGAATCTCTAATGAGGCTCGGGCAAATCATTGTATATACTCTCGCAGACATTCCTATTATTTTTTGATTTAAGTTAAATAGACTAAGAGGGGTGGGTGGGGTGCCTCTTAGAACTAAAAAAGTGGCATAGAAAAAGCTTGGAGAAATTATCAAAAGACTAAATCGAGTATGCATTTAGAGTGTTGAACCATTATTATTGGGTGAGCTTATAGCTATTGAGAGAGCTAAATTTCTAATTGTGACTCTTTTGGTAGCTGAGAGGGGCTCACTGGTCCCCTTTTTGCATGAGAGGTGCATAGAGAAGATTTTCATGAAACTTTGGACAGTCACCTCTATTGCTAGATCCTCCTCCATGGGTGCTTTTGCTTTCACTTCATACAAAATATAGCTCTACAATGTCTCATTGCTTTCTTGACAGTGGCAACTATTAGCTATGTCAACTATTCCCAAGAGATAGAACCTCCTATCGTCTCCATCACTATTCCCATAGGGGGTCACATCTATTATTCTGCCCCTTCTTCTTGAGGATTTGTTGTGGTTCTTGTGCTCACCATCTTCGTCTTTCACTTTTTCCCGTAGATGATGTCAATTAATGTGTCCTATTTTCCTATGTGGATCCTTCACCGGTAGAACTGTGATCCATATATTTTCATATATTCAAGGCTCTAGCACTTGCAAATTAACTCTCATTAGCAGGCATTAGCAATGACTAACATAACCCCTCCACATTCAAGTCGATGAGCATGGAAAAAATACTACTCAAAAGGAAGAAGAAGTGCCCAAGTCTTCATTCCCTACTGAGTATACCTTCATATAGTCAAAGAAGTTGATGCCCATGTGACCTTCTATGTTAACTTTGGGTTGACTCGATTAATTGCTCTACATTGAGTTCCAGCGACAACAATGCCTATCTCATAATGGATAGTATTTCACTACATATATATGAATTCAAAAGGTAGAGTTATAAGCATGAAAGAAATAAAGATGTAGTAAATAAATGAAAAATACTTAGGAAAACTAAGTATAGTAAAAGAGTTTGAAGAGCTTGAAGGTAAAAACTAAAGCTCTAAAATAAAAACAAGATATATAATAAGTAAATACAATAATTAATAATTAAGAGTATTTGGAAGTAGAGGAATTGTAGCATTAGTGGTTCTGAATTGTTATTATTCTAGCTTCCTTGTCTCCCCTTTTTATCCCTCCAAAGTCATGAATAAGTTCAAATAGATATCTTGCATTAATGTCAACTATCTATTTTAAACCATCAACAAAATATAGCTTGATCTTCGAAATTGATAGTTGCTATTTTTAGTTGACTCAATGCATTTCCAATTGATTGTTGTACATTATAATCAACTCTGATAACTTCTAGTCAACTTGTTTGGATAAACTCACAAGCATATGTCTTAGTCTATCTTAATACAGTCAATTATTTTCCTCATCAATTGACTTATTATATATTCAATCAACTCCTTGCCCTACTAGTTGACTTTTTAGATAAGATCCTATTCAACAATATAATATTTTAAATTTATAATTATCTCAGTCTATTGACTAGTTAACTCAATTATATTGAATTCTAAAGAATATTGCTCAGACAACTCTATTACAAATAATATTTTATTTACTTGAAACATAATCTTAGTTAATTGTCTAATTGACTAATCAAATATCAATAGATTAAATTATCATTTAGTTGACTCATCCCAAAATAGAACCTTTCTATTTGTGAGTTTTTTTTGCCTTCAATCAACTTTTTGGTCAACTGACTGTATTGTTGATCAAATATGACTATCAATCAATTGACTCATTGACTTTGACCCTGAAAGATTTATTTATCAGTTAAGTCTTTACCTAAGTAAGAGAACTATCGAACACCCAAAATACAAGTCACTTAGTCTCTTATAACTCACATATCAAGAGTTTTACTTTTGGGACTTATTGCAAGTCAAGTATATATCAAATTGACCTCGATTTATTAGATTTTCTTTTTTGTCAACTCCTATTGTACTTTTATATCTATCAACACCTACTAAACTTATCCTTTGTTAAATATTCGATCGAGTTTGACTCATTTGAGGTCTTCATCCATCTACTAAAGCTTGTTGAACTTTTCTTTTATCTGAAATGTTTGAATAACTTCAACTCACTTGAACTTCAACCATTGCGTACCTATAAATTAAGTGTCAAATAACAAGCACATGCACACTTAACACATATCATGGATAACACAATATGATCCTAATTTTAAAATTTTGCTAAACATGTCAAAATCATAAGGTTTTGAAGATGATTATTTGAAGCAAAATTACACCATCAATAAGTAGAACAATTTGAGAAATGATTTGAACAATTAATGGATATCAACATTTAACAAACAAGTTGATAACTCATACATTGCACTGCATAGTATAAGCATAATCATGTTAACATAATAAATATATTTTTAATAAATATGCAAATATAAAAGCTGAGCTAGGTTAAATTTAGTTAAATATATAGTTTATTTAATTGTTTATGTTTATTAAAATGATATATGATAATACATGAATAATAACGGTTCTGTTATTTATATTGAACTTTTTTTTTCATAAACGTGTTGACTTTGTTCAAAAAATGCAAAAAAAAAAAAAAAAACTCCGATTCCTTTATAATTGATGAATTTTATGATTTATTTAAAATTTAATTTTAAACGACTTTATATTTTAAATTTATTGAATTTTTATTCAAACTATAAAGAGGCTAATAATATCAATTTTAAACTATCATTTTAAAATTATTTAAGAATTTAAAATGTAAATAGTCAATCATGCTATCATTTGTAAGTCAATCAAATTAAATTAAACTCGTTCAGGATTCTTTTTCGAATATCAAATCTATTATCGACCCTTATATCTTATTAAATCAACCATGCCTAAGAACATACTTATAAGTCTTTCAAAGTACTTATCCTCCTATTGCGTTAGTCTTTGGTTAGACAATATGCTCTCCGTGATTTATCTCCTTCGTATTGGCTGTAAGGTCGATTGGCGGAGGCGCTAAGGGCGACCGAGTGAATTGCCTTTTGCACTAATACTTGCAAAAGATTATAATTTTTTTAGAAAAAAATAAATATAGTATTAAAATTAGATTAAAAAAATAAATGTAACTAGTAGTTTAGAAGTTAAATTAAAATACATGTCACTTTACAAAATATATTATCATTTATCACTTGTTGACCTAACATTCTCTGGTTTAAAAACAAAAACATTGTTAATGATCTAAGTTAGAAGAACTATGACAATAATTTAGTCAAAATATTCCAAATAATAAATAACAGATAAACAAATACTACCAATAAAAAATTATATAAAAATACCAAGCTCGATCGAGGTAAAGCAATGGACAAGAAACTAAATTTTGTGACTATGAATGAAATATATAGAGACAAAAAAGAGAAATAATGAGATAGCACCAACTCATTCAAAGAGGAATGTTATTGTTCAAATAAAAGAGTAGTTATACACATCTTCCTTTAAAAATTCAAATTCTCTATGATACTCAAGGTTACATGCATCTAAAAAAAAATTGCATATTAGTCACTTAAGAGACTAAGAATATTATTATCATGATTCCTATGTAATTTTGTATCAGATGTGAGGATGATGTTAACTTTTAGTTGTCGTCGTCGTCGAGAATTTGATATAATTAATGCAATTTATTAGATTGGATAAGCTAGTCGGTGTTAGGTTGGCAAGTTAAGTAAATTTTGAAATTATATCACAAAAAATACCTAGAGAAAAAAATATAAGGTATAATAACTAATTTCATCTAGTGAAGATAACAACAATTAATAAGGTGCTAGCTAGGGCAGCTAGTAATTAAAAATTTTAGAAAGTTGTTTTCAAATTCTTAGGTTTAGATCCACCTTCACAAGAAAAAATTGTGAAAAAAAAGATAAAACGATGGAAGCGTAAGAGCTTCCATGGTATATCACTTTCGCTCTCTTGCGATATGATGCATAGTATATCATGTGACACTTAACACAGAGGAGCCTCATATAATTCCAAATGATAAAGCCCTTTCTACATAGAATTGCATAACTAGAAATTCATAAATTTAATCAAAGCAGTTTTCCAGTGGTCACAATTCTATGACTGTCTATGCCCCTCTTCAGCTTGCTGCTCAGAGTTCTGGGGTACTTTGCAGAAAAGCTTAACTGTATACCAATATTTGTACTGGAGCAGTGAATTAAGTAGCAGCTATAGCTAGCCTTGTGAAGAAGAGTTCGACTTCAGGTTGTAGAGTAGTAATTAATTATCTTACCAATACACACCTTGCAGAATTAAAGTTGTAGACTTTCGATCATAATCTGAATTGAATCTTTCTTTCTTCCATTAATATGCCATCTCCAGTGTCCATCCCATCCAAATCTCATTCTGGCTTGTAGTAATTAAGATATACATGGGAGTGTTTTTACCAATATGGCTTGGAGGAATGGGATTAGAGGCTGGCTTTTGTCCTCATGTTAAGAGGAATAATAGATACCATATACAAAGAGGCATGTGGACCCTTTGGAACACAGTGGTGACACACAAAACCATGTACAACACTTGATCTCTCCTCCTACTGCATATCTCCTGCTTTATTCAGATATATAATTCTTTTCCTGCATTGTTTATTTGTGGTGATAAAAAAAGAGGTATATAGATAGGAACAGAAAAGATGAGTTCAACATATAACCGTAGAGGAAGAAGAAAGAAAGAAAAGTATGGAAAGGAGGCTATGGCCAAGGATAAGTGTAGAAGAAGAAGAAAGAGAAGGGGAGAAAGAAGTTCTCTTTAATCTTTTCTCCTTTGTTTCCTTCCATCCATCTCTCTCTCGGTATATATTTGGCTTTAAGTGCAACAGTTTGTTCCATAGCTAGCCAGCTTCCTTGTTCTTTAGTTGAAGTAGGAAGAGTTCAAGAGAGTCAGCGTTGGAGGTTTTTGTTTAGGGTTGTGTCAACGTTTGGAGCATAGATCCACACCTCTCGTACTGGGATTTGAGTGATTCGTGCTCTTCGCTTAATTCCTTCTTTTAATTTGATGTCTTTTAGATCTAGGAATAAGGGTAATGGACAAAATTGGAGCAGATGAGTAAGTTTCATGCATATGTTGGGTATAGATTGATTGAATTTTTCTTGGCGATGATCTTGTCTCATCATTAATTTGACGACCTTTTGAGAAACAAGCATTCATCTAGCTAGGAGATCACATAGCTTTAGGTTTTTCCCATGGCGGCAGCTTCATCGTCGGTCCCTTTCTTCGGTATGAGAGAAGAAGAGCAGTATAACATCCAGCAGCAGCAGCAGCAGCAGCAGCAGCAACAAAAGTTATCAGCAACACCAAGCTCATCAGCTGCACCACCTGTAGCTCCTCCAAAGAAAAAGAGGAACCTCCCCGGAAACCCTAGTAAGTAGATATGTATGCGCAGATAGTTCCAAGTTGCAAACCCTAATTCATAGATCTACGATTTGAGTTTTGTCTTCCAAATCCGTTTGTCATGCAGATCCTGACGCGGAGGTGATTGCTCTATCGCCGAAGACGCTTCTGGCTACGAATCGGTTCATCTGCGAGGTGTGCAACAAGGGGTTCCAGAGGGAGCAGAACTTGCAGTTGCACCGGCGAGGCCACAACCTGCCGTGGAAGCTGAAGCAGAAGAACCCCAAGGAGGTGCGCCGCCGAGTGTACATCTGCCCCGAGACAACGTGCGTCCACCACGACCCTTCCCGCGCCCTGGGCGACCTCACCGGCATCAAGAAGCACTTCTGCCGGAAGCACGGGGAGAAGAAGTGGAAGTGCGACAAGTGCTCCAAGCGCTACGCCGTGCAGTCCGACTGGAAAGCTCACTCCAAGACCTGCGGCACCCGCGAGTACCGCTGCGACTGCGGCACCCTCTTCTCCAGGTACAAACCGTAACTCCGACCCCTAAGGCTCTTACAAGTCCAACGATGATCGCCGAAACATCATCAACTGCTCACTTCCATTTCGATTATTGATCGCCCTAAAAGTTTTTGGTTCCAAGTACACTTCTTGGTTTTGGTGATGATTAGATCTAAAATCTGGACTGGAGTTACAGTTAGGGTTAGGGTTTAGGGTTGTGACTGAATCATTCCTGACCGATTGGCAGAAGGGTCAGAATTGGGGAAAATAATGCACCTCACACGTGAATTGTGTCGATAGCATGGAGATTTCAAAAAACATTAAAGACGGTCATCTTTGGGTTCTTAAAACCAACGCCAGTTAGAACGATGTGTCCTCTCTCCTATTCACGGGATGATGCACGAAGGCAAAGCCTCAGGTCATGCTTGTTGTCTTGTGAGTTGGAGATAAGTGAGCAGGAAGGAAACAAGGAATAGCCATGGCGATTGCAGGTCCACCATTTCACGAGAACGTCCTTTGTCCCCGACCAGATTATTGTCGTCCGGAGATATATTCAAAATATTTGCAGTTAGTTTACTTTAATTAATATACCACCCACATGCACTGAATTCGATTGCAATGGCTGTGTTGCAGGCGTGATAGCTTCATCACCCACCGAGCATTCTGCGATGCCTTGGCACAAGAGAGCGCGAGGCTCCCGGCTACGATGGGTGGCCATTTCTACAGCCGCAGCGCTGCCGGACTTATGAATTTGGGGCTTCCTCCGGTGAATTCTCAGTTCTCCTCTTTGCAAGACCACCAGACGCCGCCGCCTTCCAACGATCTTCTTCGGCTTAGTGGGAATGGCGCCAACGCGATGCAGTTCGATCACCTGCCATCTTTCCGGTCTGCGGCTGGCGGCACGTTTTTCCTCGGCGGTGGTTCGGGCCAAAGCGTTAACGAAGTTGTCAATTCTCATCTGCTCCAACCCAAACCCTTTCATGGTTTGATGCAACTCCAAGACCACCACGCTAACATGTCACCATCTTCCACTGCGATTGATCTCTTCAATCTCAACATCTTTTCCAACAACGGAAACGCGAGCAGCACCACCGGCAACGCCGCGATGAACCAATTCCCTAGCCAATTCAACAATGCAGCTGCCGGCGGGAGCGGCAACGAGACCGAGTACGCCGGAAACCTCATCAGCCATCACCTTGATGCAAACATGTACGGCAACGAGACCGCCTTCCATCCTCACATGTCGGCCACAGCGCTGCTCCAGAAGGCGGCACAAATGGGGGCAACCACCAGCAATTCCGGCGGCGCCAGCTCCATTCTCAGGGGCTTCGGAAACTTGGCAAAGAATAATCAGGGAGCAGGCTTCGACGGCGTTGGAAAGAACTCCGACGGGGCTCCTCAGGCGCAGAACGAAGCCCACTTCAACGAACTATTCATGAACTCTCTCGCCAACGGAAATGGAGCTATCAATGATCAAGAAGTTGCAGCCGGATTCGGGGTTTTCAGCACCGGAATCGGTTCAAACATCAACGAGAACAAGTTGCAGAGGAACCTATCAATGCTCGGCGCCGCCGCCGCCGCTGACAAGTTAACCAGAGACTTCCTCGGGGTGGGCGGTAGGATGAGGAGCATGGGGGGCGTGGGGGGCGGTGTGCCGCCAAGAGAGTTGCATCTTGACATCGACATGGGCTCCCTGGATTCCGAACTCAAGTCCACTCGATCTTTCGGTCGCATGCAGTAGTAGAACTTCTCTTACGGATCGTAATAATTCTACTTTTTTTGTTTCAATCAAGCGAAGAACAAGTTCTGTTATAGCAAATGTTGAACAACCGCAAATTTATCTAAAACTGTCCTTTTAAATCAATCTTCCAGGATTTTCTTGAAGATTTTGCTACAAGTTCTTCTCTGTTCTTGCAACGTCAGGGAGAGAGAATTAAAGAGAGAGCAAATATTATAAGGAACATTAGGTGAAAAGAGATCACTTAACAGTAAACTTTACACCTAATTCTTTCTTCTTACTACAGCTTAAATTAATCCTTTAAAACTTCAGCGGGTGATTTATAAATTATAAATCATATTTATTTATATGATAGAATGATTATTTTCCCCTGTTTAATATGCATGCATATATATAGAAAGTGAAATGTATATCCTATATCACTATCATTTGGGATTTCTTAGATTCCTTTCGCCCCATCCCTTCCTTCAAGTCCCAATCAATGCTGGTTTGGATGGATAAGAGAAACGTTTCTTTGCGTATATATATATGTATCAATGTCTACGTTGATGTGGAATTTATTTGTACTATTCGTTAAACAATTTGTAGAGGGCATATATAGTGTTGATCATGAGGTGGACCTTGATGTATTAATGCTTATGGGCGTTCAGGAAGCATGGATGCATACGAAAAAGGAGCCCCGCGGTTGTTGGAAAAGTGAGCTTGATGATGCATGGTATCACTGTTCATTCATGCTCTCCTATCACGCATTTGGTTCATGTATTCAGAGGAAGAAGACAAATGAATGTTTTTATTTGGATGAGTGCAATTATTTGATCATGACAAAAATTCGAGTTGTTCATCATCTATGCCCTTGAGAAACATATATAAAGGTATTTCTAGGTGTCGAACGAAGAGACTCTCCACGAGGGTTGCTCCATAAGCATCCTTTCCTACTCTTTCACCTAGTCGATTGATTTATCTTCAGTTTTTTTTTTTAAATGATAATTCAGTGTAAGTCTACATGAAAAATGTAACTGAACATAGAGCCAGCATAGTAGAGTGAGTGCTGATTGAACAGTGAAAGCCTGAAAGGAGTGTTGAGGTTCTATTTTGCTTCTTAATTTATGTCTATCAATATCTAATTATTGCTTGGTATGAATCGATGAATTCATCATGTATGTGCATACTGAAATCAACTCCAACGATTTGTATACACTATATATAAAGTTGAGTTCGGAGCATAATAGTTGATATCGTTAATTCATATGAACAAACTCACTTGTAGGGAATTGATCGCGCAACAAAGTGAAAATCATTTTTAATATACTTAATGTATTATTTATGTGCTTAAAAGTTGAGCTTAATAACAGTTAAGGCTGCTTATTTTATATTTTTATTTTAGATTGTAGGATTTAAAAGAAGTTACGTGAATTTATAAGATTGTGAATAAAAACTTACAGCGAGCTCATCAGAGTTTGTCAATACCTCTTCCGAATTG
>JBAMHZ010440173.1:0-10180 GCA_037177395.1 Alpinia galanga | reverse complement strand
TGATTAAATGGATTGACTTATTTGATTGATGTGAATGCAGCACAGATGATGTGTTAAGAAATGATGCTTCTTCTGATCAAATAGATATATAAAGTTAGAGCTAGAATAACAAACATCAGTTATCATTTGTTATGGATTCATGAACATTTCCTTGAACTAGATATCCTACATGTAAAAATTGTAAATTCCAATGAATCTTCACTAAGTGATTGTAATTTTTTGTGGCCCGCGAGTTGACCCGTTTAACCCGTAGCCCGCTTTAAATTGGGTTGAATTGGGTTGGAAATTTTTTAACCCGCTATAAAGATAGGTTAGTCAATTTATCCCCGTTTAACATTGGGTTTATAATGGATTGATCCGTCCCACCATGGGTTGACCTGTTTAACCGTTCTAGGTAACATATATACCATAAAATTTATTTAGTATAAGGTACAATTCTGTGCTCTAAGTGCAGGGAAATATCAGAGATAAAATGATCCCACATCAAATTATTATTATTACTCATCTCTTGATCCTCATAATTCCTAGAATGACAAATTGACAACTACAAATAATTGGAACGAACTATGGTTCTTCTTAATTTTAATGTTTATTAAAATTACACGGCATGCAAATGTGTAATAAATAATACAAGTGTGGTGATTGTCAACATTAGCAATGCATGAATCACATTGTAAAAGAAAAGCAACAAAAACTGATTGCAGATGACGTTTAACTACAAAAACTGAGATCCGAAACTCGATATTCCTTCCAATTCTACTAGAAGTTTAAAAGAAAAAAAAAAGCAACATTTTTCAAGTAAACTCGAGTGTTTTGGCGATGAGCCACTTGGAGAAGTTGCTGCTTTACATGGCATCGTCGAGCATGGCTGACGCTGGTATCCAGTGGGTGGTAGAAATATTGGGACAATTGAATATGCTGCCATTGGTGTTCACCTTGAAACTTCAATTTAGAATCTCTTGAAAAGAGGACTGGCATTGTAATCTTTGACCCTTGTGTATTACCCCTGAAGGCAGTGAAAAATCATAGATTTTTGGTATATTTTGACACCAGTGCTTGGTATATTTTGACACCAGTGCTCTACCTTAAGACTTTTAAGTCAATATTAAAATCCATTGACACTTACTATTCAAGATCCAAAGAGAGGATTAGTGTTGTAAACGAGTGCAACCTCTAAGCTCTAACAATCTCTGAGAGCATGAATAAAATGAGAAAAAGAATATAAGTGCTAATCGAGATGCTTGCCATAACAATCCACCAGGAAGAGATAGAGAGAGAGAGTTTAAGAAAGCAGCAGTTAAGAAAGCAGCAGTGTCGTTGGGGCAGAGCAGATAGAGAAGATGCTGTATCAGGTCTGACGTGACTCTACAAAAATTTCCTCTTCATAACCATAACAACCAAATTTCACTAACCGTCTTTGAGTAATAGGAAATGAAAACAACTGCAAAAACAAAAATATAAATAAGACGAAACCCAGCAACTTGTTTCCACAGAAACCATCACGATGATCTAATCCTCTTCATTCTCCCGTTCATCTTTGATAAGCTTAATCATATCATCAATTCGGAGAATTGTTATAGCTGCTTCAGTCGCGAACTGCAGTAAAAACAACCAAAGATCATACTAATCTTCTATTTAATTCTTACGTTTATGAAAACAAACCTATTCGATTTAAGTCGGTCCCTTTATTTAGTTAAATTTACCTTCTTGCGGAAACCCACATGGTATTGGTACGTTTTCTAATACCTATAGACATGTCGAACCAATCCCCAAGATTCCATAACTATACAAATAAAAAACAAAAGGAGTAACCATGAAACCAAATTTTAAGGTACCATGATTAAGAACTTCTAAATGGTCTGGTAATGCAGCCAATATAGCTTAACGTAGAGATCACTAAGGTTGATCAAAGGCAAAAGTTCAAGTTTTTGCTAAAGATTCTTGTTGGAATATAGAAACTTGAAAAAGGACAATCCGGTGCACAAAGCTTCCGCCATGCAGAGTCCCAAGAAAGTCCCAAGAAAGGATTTATTGCACACAGCCTTACATTACTTTTTTTGCAAGAAACTTTTCAGGATTTGAACCCGTGACATACTAACATCTAGGTTACAAAGCAGCAACTTTACCGTTACGCCAAGGCTCTCCTTAAATACAAAAAATTGAAAGGAAAAAAAAAACAGTTTGACTACAAATTAAATTTGTTTTAACTAGAAATATGTTGATTCTATTGAAGTTGCATCTCCCAATAATAGAAGCATTCATATATTAGATATGTCCATACCTGTATGATCTTTACTTTGCTCATCGCTGGCTCAATAACTCCAGCTTCAAGATTGTTTCTTATTGTACCTTTCAATAGGTCCAGTCCCATGCTGTATCATAACAAAGAAGACACAAGAAAACTATAAGCTGTAAACAATTTTTTAAACAAATTAGATTAACAAAATAATTGTGAAAAAACAAAAGTGAAGAATTATAATCGGTCATTGTAAGGGACGCTCTTCCAGTCATTTTTGTGTATAAGTGATGATTAACTACGCAAGGATCAAGTGACCTCAGAGGATCATTTGTGAAATTGCAACAAACAGAAGAGCATAAACAATCGAGACATTACCACCAGTTAGCAGAAAAAAAAAACTTTAGATTTCGGTGCAATTTCATATAAGATATGTTTTTAAACAAAAATAGGCAAGCAACAAACGTTTCACTGAAGGGGCATCTTCGTGTCTATAAATAACCACCAAAAATACACTGATACCTTGATAGGTGCTGTTTATCTGCTTTGGTTTGGGCAGTGTGGTGATAAGCTCGGAGTTTAGCAACTAGCTCGGTTGCATCTTTTGCAGCATTCACAGCAAGCACCTGTTGCACAAATCCAGGGTTAGCATACAGGCTACATAAATGTGTTATATGTTATAATATATGCAATCATATAAAGCACATAGAACCTTTGGTATAATTAAAAGCGACTCTGCAAACTCTGCAATTGCCAGCTGTTCTCTAGATCCCAAAGTTGTAGCGAGGTATTCCAAGTAAACAGACAGTGCAGACTCAACAGCACCACCACCGGCCACCACCTATGTCAGATGAAAACACAGCTTGTGAAGCCCAAATAGAAAAAAAGGCAGTGGAGAGAATACATAAAAGCTTTATAGAGGCATTAAGTTAATAGCATGGACTAATATATTTGTACCACTCATGCCAGCACAGTTTCAATGATACCAACTAAGACAAAGCATGTCTCTCCTGATATTATCTAGAATCAATCAAGACAGGAAGATCCTCTTCCCATGCTTCAATTTCATTTGTCAGTTATGGGAGGAAAGAAAATATTATATAAAAAAAAGAGATGTGGATACCAAACAAAACAGTAAAAGCAGTAAAGAGAAGTGACATCAAAGTCAGAGAAATATGATCCATAGATTGCACCTATGTCTTTTTTAGTTTCAGTTGTGTAATTAAGTCCAACTCCTAGAAGTTAGCCAAGTTATATGTAGGAACATGTGGAGACAAATTCTCACACTAAATATGCTAGAAACATTTAATCTGAGTCTTAAAAAATTTACAGAGATGATATCACTGTGATGCTCCAAAGGTCACGGGTTCAAATACTGAAAACAATCTCTTGCAAAAAAATAGAATAAGACTGCATATAATAAACCGTTCCTCGGAATTTAGCATGGTTGGAGCTTTGTGTTCGATATCACTGTGATGCTCCAGAGATTAATACTCTCATTGTGCGCATCATATTTATTTTCAAATTAGTAAGAAAAAAATGAAAGTTGCAGAGATGAAGATATTAAAATGAATGTATAAACATATGAGAATGGATAGAATAAGAAATGAAAGCATTAGAGAGAAAATCAAAATTATATCTATTGAGGGAAAACTCCGAAAGATATATTTAAGATGATACGGATACTTAGATGACCAATAAATGTTTCAGTTAAGTGACATGAAACTATAATAAATACGCATATCAAAAGAGAAAGAGGAAGACAAAAAAAGACTTAGTTAGTAATAATAAAGCAAAAATAAAATTTATTTAAGTATAAATAATATTATCGTAGGAGATAAAGTCCAATGGCGTGGAAGGATTCATATAACCGACCTCGCTTAGTAGAATAAGATTTAGTTGTTATTGTTGTTGTTTAGTAAACAATAATCATTAGTCAATACAATCTGTTTGTTACATTTGTGTACTTTGTTGCTTTAAAATTTTATTTAATTTACTTTATAATTGAGACAGGCTTATATTCAAAAGTAAAAAAAGTAGAAGAAGATTGATTGTAGGATTATAGCTTAAGTCAATCTCGGCACATGTAGAAGTGTCTCAAACCACTAGAAGTGTCAATGCAGCATGGTGCCAAGATTGAACCTTACCTGACAGAGACTTAAATCAACCAAAAAATGATATTTTAAACCTTGATAAATAGGGTCATTAATATAGTAGGCTATACAAGTATGTGGGACTTAGCCGAACCAGACTGAACCTCTGATTTATCCATATGAGCTGAATGAAGATAAATGCAACAAAGTATTATAGGTACCATCCTTTGACAGGTGCATGTACGTTAATTTAGAAATTTGAAGCAGCAGCCAAAAACCTGTCCAACTCTGTAGCTATGGATGAAAAAGGATGCCAAATTCTAAAATGACCAAAGTAAATGGCCAAAAAGAGATTACATAATAAGACCAATATAAAGTTTACGTGATTTTCTTTGCTTTCTCATTCATTTTTCTAACAATAAGTTGCAATCAAAACTAGCCACAATTAATTAAATTTAGACAGTCAGGCAACAAAGATGCAGTAGTCATCTACAAGATTCTGATGTTAGGGTTTACCGTATTTGACTCAAGGGTCCTCTTAACAATGCACAATGCATCATGTAAAGCCCGATCCATCTCATCGAGCATATGGTCATTAGCACCTCTAAGAATCAAGGAGACCTGGTGCAGATACTTCCTTGGTTAATGTACAATAACAGTCTGACAATAAATTCCAGGATGCTGGAGATTCACAAGAAATATAAGCCAGAATAAACCACTTACAGCACTGGAATTCTTTGTAGCCTTAATCAAAATTACATCATCGTCAGCAATGCGCTCCTCTACAACCTCATCAGCATGGCCAAGAAATGTTGCGTCAAATGTTTCTTCTCCTTCCATGTCAGCAAAGGTAGTGACCTGGAATGTCCAAGAAACATTCAATATAAAGATCAACACATAAAACCAGAATTGCATACAAATCCAAGTAATTGGAAATTTAAAACAGCACAATGACTATGAACTACAGAAAGAATTTAAATTGAAAAATGCAGTGTTTTGCTTGGTTCAAGAAATATATTCAGCAATCAGAATAAAGCTATAACAAAGTTGCATTATAAAGATCCCAAGATTGAAACCCGACACAATGGTCCATTGGGATTTTTTTAATAGTAGAATCCACGGTTCATAGTCATCTATGAAAAGTCTCATCTGTGGTAGGTTTGCAGTTGTCTCAACTTTGAATTCTCACATTCTATATTCATAGTTGTCTAATAGTACTCTAATGCACAAAAACATAGATTAATAAAAAAAAAGTATGAACAGGAACCCCTTACCGAGTAACTAGGCACATATCAGTGGATAATGGGTATAATTCAATTAAATAATTACAATAAAAAAACAAAATTTTGGATACAAATGAATGCACGTATTTATGAAAAAATTGTTGATTAAACAAACATTAAAATATAATAGATTTTTTTAAAAAAATTAAAATAAAGTGATCAAGTATTTTATGCATATGAGTTTATTATTTACTTTTTTTTTAAAATGGCGTCTATAAAACATTAATTATGTTTTCTGATATAAAATATATTACAGACACTCTCAATAAAAAAGAGAATATTTTTATTTTCAAGGAAAAAATTAAAAAACTGTTGCTCAAATGGGAAAATGAAAGTATTTCATCAAGCCCAAGAGATGACTAGTGAAGCTTTAATTTGTCTGTGGCACTCAGCATTTCTAGACAAATGCCAGGCAAAATTTTCAAACAGTTGGGAGTCTTTTCACAATATACATACATGTGCATTATTTGATGAAAATTTAATTCAATTTACCTTTTCTTAAGTAGGAATATGCATATCAGCATTATTCATTCAAGGAAACAAATAACAATAAACAATCAAAATTGCTTTAGATCTCAAAGTCTAGAATCCAAACAGTGATAGGTAGGGCAATTACAATTCATAGAAGAAGGCAGAATGCAGTTTAAGTGAAGACTGAAGAGGGCAATGTTTGGAACAGTTTGGAACACCTCATAAACTTTGTTTGTGAATCAGGAAAAAATAATATATAAATGTGAAAGCTATTTCAAAAGAACACAATAAATACAATATTCCAACAATGACCGATGACAAAACAATTAGAACAAGTAAGGTCTTACCACAGTTGCCCCAGTTGCTTTTGCAACATGCCGTAGATCCTCCTTGCGAACACGTCTCACGGCAATAGCTCCAGCTTCGACAAAATACTGCAAGTGAATTCACTTCAAGTGGTCAATCAATAAAGGAGAAAAGTAGGAATCATAAGTTGAGCTATATCCTTCAAAAGATTCAGAACTGGCAGCATAACATGTACATATGAGGAGAATGTCACAAGCACAACACAATCCAGAGATGTTAGCACACGTATTATAGGAGATAAGTAACATGTTATAGGGGATCAAATTGAAAAAAGAAGAATAATCAAATTTCAAGGAGTCAACCAAATTAGCCATGTGGATCTTTCAGTCAGCAGAACAAGGGCAATCTAAATAACGTGAGAAAAAAAAATCAGCAACTATAAATTATTATATATGTAATAGCATAAACTCTGGTGAATGTATAAATAACTAAGATTATATCTTCTAATTTCAGAAGCTAGTATATATTGTCAACATTGCTAGCTACACTACTGAGCCATTACTACACAATAATCTGCCACAAAATCATCTGAAGTACAATATAGACAAGAGCCTTTCCAAAAATTGTCACTCAAGCATTTCATTTGTCTTCCAGTATTAAGTGCATGGAACACACATGTAATGAGCTTGAAGATATAAGTATACGAATATACTTTAGTTGAATGTGCTTATTTCACAAGGACAAGAAATACATGCCTTCAGTGACATATCATCAATTCCTTTGGTCGTTAGTACCACATTTGCACCAGCTTTTAGAAGCTTCTGAATTCGCTCTTTTGTTATATCAGCTTCCCTGGTCAGTTTATAAGATGCAATTAGTGCCTATCTCAAAATTAGCTTCAAAGAGATGCATCGTAGTGCAAAATTAAGATTCCAACAACCAGGCCCAACAAGAAAAGAATGAGCTCCATAAATGTTAGTTTTACCTCATATAGTTTGTTAAGATAATGAATATAGAGAAAGCACACAATGGCTCAAAACATAAGGTAGAGAAAAAAAAACACAAAGAAGACTATAAGAGGAAAAAAAGACTACAAGAATGACAAACCAAGGGACTGACAACTACAAAATCAAACAAAAATGGAACAAATTAATTAGAATAATTTAGAACTTCAATGTTCACAACTGCTGGTACTTCTCACTCTAGAAGGGTCCATGCTACATACTAACTAAAAGGCTAAAAAGTGCAACTTGGCAAACTTAGCATACAAACAGGGTGTAAAACTATGAAAGCATCTGGCAGGAGAACATAACGTATAAATGAAAGCAATTCCGAAGTATACTGCAATAGCAGTAAACAAGAATGACTATGACAAAACAAAGAATATAGGTACAGTGGAAACATACTAGAAGAACATAAAAATCAAAGAATGATTTATGCATAGTCAAAAATATAAATGACAAGATCTACTTAGTTCTAGTGTTTCTATTCCCATGGCATTTATATTTGATGATGCACTTTCACATTGTTAATTAAATACTCAGTTAAGGGAAATTAAAAGTATCAAAAGTTAAACCTGATGTGGATGTAGCACGCAAACTGATTATATAAAACAAGGGGAAATCTGATGTGTCATTTGGCAGATGTTACTCACGAATTTAGGTACAGTTTAGCCTGAATGCACAGTGGAAGATAGCAATGCAACTTTCACAATATAAAGTACTCACTGAAGAAAAGTAAAGACACTGCAAACTAAACCTGATGTGACTAAAGTGAAAATCAGCAGTATCATTGGGCAATGTGCTACACATTAGTGGAAGAGAATCAAACCCATTTGATCATATCTACTATCTATGCGACTGAAAAAAACTGATTATACTTAAGAAATTTACCAACAAGATTACCAAATTGTATGCGATCATATCCCATCCTATATCAAAATTTTAGTATTTGGTCAAAACCATACAATTTTGATAGCATATCATGCTCACACTCGACATGCCTCAACAACCTTGCAAGATCAACTTAAACAAATGTTATTCCTTCCAAGTAGCCTGTTTTGCCTCCGACTATAAGTCTATAGTAATTACAAGTCAAATTAAAATTTTAGAGCTACAAGTCACGAAAATAAGTCTAGCATCTTGACTAATTAGTATCCATTCTAATATCAAACCAGTTTGTGTGCATCAGATCTATGAATTGGTTCTTATAGCATCCTACTAAGATAAATCCTATAATTTCTAAGCCTCAAATTAAATAATGCGGACATCCAGTATCAAACTTAATTTGTATGATTATCTAGAAATGTATCTTGATTATCCACAGGAAGTTAGATATGTAAACATCACAGTTTCTGTGACTTTAGTGTCACGCCTCTTTGCTATTGTCGGTGCTCTAATTAGTGCATCTTATCTTCCTCTCATTCTCTCCCTGACCAGCATAAGAAACTAAAGCATGAGTCATGTTCCATCATGACCGTCATGCTCAATGATGTTTTTCCTCTTTCCCTCCTCTCTCTTTTCAGTATTTAATCACCTCTTAGTGATCGCCAAACAAAATCGACGAATGAGCTTACCATCTTGGTAACGCTAAAACTGTATCAGCACCAGCAACACACCTATATTTACCAATGTCGACAAAGTATCAATGCCAATCACCAACCAGATTTAAATGTGCTGGTCAACACCAACTGGCTTGAAAGCATACATACAAGTACAACAATTAACAATGTTAATTAAACAAAATGAAACCATTGCATTCAGGAAATTAAGCATATATAAAGTTCATCATAATTTAAGTTAGATATGATCCTTGTGAAGAAGATAAGATTTAAATGAAATTTTACAAGTTGACCTTATTGAACACAAGTATGCACAGATTCAAAACCCATATGTAAATCACCTTTCACGAATTTTTTCAAGTTCTCTTGGATCAGTGACCAAAACTTGGATACCCATCTGCATTTTTGTCTTCTGTAGATTAAAATCAAGACATGCAACTTTTGCAGGGGAAACCCTAGTTGGCATTCCTTGAGCAGCACGGCCAGTATTTAAGGCATATCCATTTAGCAAGTAGCTATCTTTGGCACTTTTTCCATGGGCTTTCAGAATGTTTACGCTCTGCAAAACAAAGGAAAGTATTTTTATTTGTCTAGTAAGCTGCAATATACTAGACCCGAGTGTCGGATATTTTATGTGATCGTAAAGTATCTTTAAATTTTAAAAGGAAATTTTACAAAATGACGATTAGACCTGTTATGTTATATGACGTTGAATATTGAGCTATGACTCAAGCACATAAGCAGAAGATGAAAATTGCATAGATAAATACGTTAAGATAGATGTGTGGACACACAAGGATGGACAGAATAAGAAAAGTTAAAGTTGCATCGATTGAGAGAAAACTCCGAGAGACACATTTAAGGTGATACGGATATGTACTTAGACGACCAATAAATGTTTCAGTTAGGCGATGTGAAAATATGACAAATACACATATCAAACGAAGAAGTGGAAAATCAAAAGGACTTGGTTAGCAACTAAAATAAAATAAAATTTATTTAAGTATAGATGATGATATAGTAGAAAATAGAATCCAATGGTGTAGAATGATCCATATAGCTGACCCCACCTACTGGGATAAAGTTTAATTGTTGTTGTAGTAAGCTGCAATATACTGGAAAACTGAAGTGAAATAAACAAGCTAATACATAATAAATAAATAAATAATCACTTACTGAATTTCAATCTTATCAAACTAAGATTTCTTCCAAATTAAAACACTAAATGTAA
>JBAMHZ010440153.1:0-10180 GCA_037177395.1 Alpinia galanga | reverse complement strand
TTCTAAATTATTTTTTGAACAAATTAGTATCCCCACTCAAAGTCCTATAATTCTTTCAAATAAATATAAAACGTGGAACACCCACAGAGAATATAATAAAAGAAAAGCCATATCCTTCTTTAAAAACAAGTTTACCTTATGCTAACTCATGTAGTCAAATTTATACAAAAGAAATATAACAAAATAAATTCTAAATTATCATTAGCAAATTAACAATCTAATTTGAAGTGTGTATCCGCGTTCTTAATTTACATAATCTCCTACTTCCTCATCTAATTATTTTTTTTTTCAACAAAAAAAAATTCTTTCTTAATTTATATACTCTCTCATCTAATAATTTTAGTACAAAACTATTACAATTACAATTAAAGAACAACCAAAAGAAGAAATTCTTCTTCACTTCCTCATTTATTTCCTACTATTGACTCTTACTCATTATTAATTATCACTACCATTAAATTCAACGTCACCAAAAACCTTTTTTTTTGAAAAGAGAAAATCAACCACACCAAAATGCTCCTTCAAGCAAAGACCAAAACAAGGAGATAGCCAAATCAAATCAAATCAAATCAAAAGTGAATGACATACTCATCACATATTCAAAAACCTAGATGACAACAAACTTCTCCTTGAATGAAAAAATTCAACAAAAAAAAAAAAAAGGAATATATGACAGAGCAAAGAGACCAAGTATTGGTGAGAAAGTTTCTCCATCCTTATCATTTATGTATGCATGCAGTCAGCTTCTAGGGTTACTTTGTGCAGTACATGTTGGGGGAGGAGAGGGTTTCCTGTTAGTACATACTTGTACTGCTCTTACTGTTTTAGGGTTTGAAAAGGAAGTTTGTTTTATATTTGTTTTGACAGGTAGGTCATTTGATTATTATATTGCCAGCTTGACCTAGAGATTCTGAAAGCAGGAGCCACCCACTGGATTTGACTATTTACTTGAATGGTTTTCTTGAGATATTTCTGGCTCAATTTTCTTCATCTAATCATCCAATCAATGCGGCTCGCCTTCAACTGTTTCAGTTTTTTTTTAATGCACATTTTCTCTCACAATCAATTTGTTTATTTGGAGAAAAGGACAGCATGCAACAAAATGCTCATGGTTTAGTGACAAGAGGAAGAGATTGCCAATATGCCCTGGGTATTCAATTTACACCGGATCAACGCAATACATTAATATCACGAGATAAATATTCCGTTCAATTCAACCGATAGTGTTTTTTTTTTATCTACCGTCTAATCTATTTAGGTTTAAAAATTAATAAGTAATCTGATGATGATGAATAAAAAGTACTATATATATATATATACTCTATTTAACTCATCTATTAGAATATTTATTATCTACTATCTTCTCTTGGATTCAAGGATTGAGATATAGTGTATAAAACGATAGATAACAAAGATATTTATAGGTACTCATAGATGAGTTGTATAAAACAACATATATATCATACATAATTTATCTGTGAGTACCCGTAAATACTTTCATTATTCATCGTTCGATCCATTATAATTTAAGGATTGAGCTATAGTGTTAATCCGATCAAACGATATATCCTATATAACTCATCCGTGAGCACTTTTATTATCCACCGTCTGATCCACTAGAGTTCAAGAATTGAACTATAGTGCTCACTCGATTGGAAAATGGATGATATATATAAAAAGAGAGAGACAAGTGATATGTTGAGTGTCGACCATGTGTGCATTGTCATCTGCAATCGCGTTTGATCATCGATTTCACCGAAATTCATTGACGTCGAGCCGTCATCCGTGTTATAGCCCACCTCTAAACCCTATAAGATGTCGGTGTCATCGATCATAGCCGAAATCGGTCAGAATCCGATCAAATCGAGCCGCCAACATCACAATCGCTGGGGCCGCAATTGGCTAGATTTCAACCGAATCGTGGCTGGAATTCGACTGCCGTCGGATCGAACTTCGATGCTGGCCCGATGACGATAATTCTCACCAAAATTCAATGGCAAAGGGTGAAGATAACACTTTTACATAGAGATTACTGTGCATTTTCAGCGATACTTACTTACACAAATTTCACATGCAGTACTTTTTTTCCTCGGCACTGCCAGTGCTGGCCGAAATTTGACCCCCAGCATCGTGGGTTGGCGGCGCTGGCGGGCCAAATTCTGGCCGGCGCCGGCTGCAATCCGGTCGACGATCGGTCGGGGAATGGTCGGACGTATATATATAGGAAAATGATCTCCTGCGTGTCATTTTCCTATGTGGTCGTGTGTGTCATCGCTGTCCGCCACCGTCGTCGAAGTTAAATTATAACCCAATAGACCCGGTGTATATATATTATATATATATATATATATAGATATAGATACCTACTGGTTCACACCTTTGATCGTATCAGACTAAATAGTACTATAAAATGATTAAAATAATAGAGCAAATATAAAAGCAAGAATCTATAAACGGTGAAGTAGGTTGAGTTGTTGGCTTCAAGGCTGGCGAGAAGGTCATCGCTAACCTAATCACGCCGACCGTATATTTATATAATTTAATTAAAAGGGTGAAATTGTGAAACTAAATCTGGGTGAAGCAGAGACAATTTGCTAAAATTTAGCACCGAACACACAAAATTCAAATTCGACGGCTTCAAGGGAATGCATGAGAAGTCAAAGCCTGCGATGCGATGAATTTCTTATCGGGTCGGGTCTGAGACCCGGCGTCCAAAGTCAAAGTCTGGGACGTGAGCTTACCGGGTCGGGTGCCTGTCGGTTATTCTTGTTCCTTCGCCTGCACGGCCTGCCCGCAGACCGCATTACGAACGTGAAGGATTAAATTATTTATTTCTGTTTATCCAACGATCGAAATTTAATTTCTCAAATATTTCGGAAAAAAAAAACAGGAAATAATTATTTAGAAAACAGCTTTTCTCGCTGCGAAAAATATCATAATTATTTAAAACTACCTTGACTTTGTTTTGACCGTAGGATCAACTGCGCTCACCTAATCCATCGTTTTCATCTTTTTAAGGAAGAAACAGGGGTAAATATGTAATTTCGGTTCCTTGCCGGCCAGGCAAAACCTTTGTTGGGTTGTTGCTGCCTTTCTTTGCTTTTCTGCCAATTTTTTCCTCTCTTTTCCCCCCTCTTTTTAATCCTTCCTCCTCTCCAGCCCTCATTCTCTCTCGAGTTCTTCGATGGCTCCCAGCTTGCGCGACATCCAATTGACGGCGGACGGCGGTCGCCGGGGCTTCTCGGCGAGGGACGAGGATGGCGGCGACCTCGAGGGCGTCCGCCTCCTCGATTCCTACGACGAGGAAGCGGCAGCGGAGCCAGCGGGGACCGGGAGGGAGGATTCGGAGAAGGAAGCGAGGCGGATTCAGGTCAGGGTCACTGGGATGACGTGCTCTGCCTGCACCAGCGCTGTTGAGGGCGCGATCTCCGCCCTCCCTGGCGTCGTCCGGGCCTCCGTCTCGCTCCTCCAGAACAAGGCTCACGTCGTGTTTGACCCCGCTCGCGTAAAGGTCGGTTTTTTTGCTTTGTGGCGCATTATTTTGGTGTTTCTCCGGTAGACTTCTTTTCTCATTCAGTTATGATACTGCCATTTTAATTTTGTTGGATCGCGAGTTGTGCTGGAAATTTGTCTTTCCTTTTTAGGTCTCGTATTCTCTTTGGAAGAGAAAAGGAAGTTAAGCATACCTATGCATGCGTGTTTGGGGTCTTGGGTCGAGGAAGATCTGGTTGAAACCGAAAGCCTTTTTAGCCTCGTCGTATATGGATTTTCCGTGCCAATAGTTTAATCCCAGCTGGAGGAAAACCATTAAGAAGTAGAGTAGTCTTGTAAGATCAGGCGAAGGCATCCCTCTATAGTAATGTGTCCTCCCTCGTTTATCACATTTTGGGCTATTTAAACTGTGGTCCATGATGTGCCTATATTGAGTGAACGTCACCGTCCCACTCTACTGACTAATCATTTTGGGACTGATTGGGCTATGCCTTGATTCGGCGAGTATCCTATTTTTTTTCAAGCTCCTCGCAATAGTACAATTTTGTAATCCTTTTTTACAAATAGTTGATATTTTTATTTCAAATGGAATACTTCAATGATAACAATAATCAAGCCTTTAAGGGAAGTTTGTTGCACGTACCATTTGTACAATAATGTGATGCTAGTTGTTTTGTATCTCACAACTGCTAACTGGATACTAGTCCCTATGCAGGATGAAGACATAAGAGATGCTATTGAAGATGCAGGATTTGAAGCTGAACTTCTTCCAGAATTTAACAATAGCCAAACAAGGTCGCAAAAAACCTTGACTGGGCAGTTCAGGATAGGAGGCATGACTCGTTCTGCCTGTGTAAACTCCATTGAAGGAATCTTGGCAAAACTTCCTGGGGTGAGAAGAGCTGTTGTTGCTTTGGCAACATCAGTAGGAGAAATTGAATATGATCCATCAGTTATTAAAAAGGATGAAATTGTTTGTGCAATTGAGGATGCGGGCTTTGATGCTTCTTTTCTGCAAAGCAGTGAGCAAAATAAAATTTTTTTGTATGTTGATGGACTCGCAAGTGAAATAGAAGTACGGGATATACAAAAAATATTAAGGAATCTGAAAGGTGTGCGTCAGTTTGAGGTGAATTTCAGCCTCTCAGAAGTGGAAGTCATCTTTGATCCAGAAGCTGTTGGTTTGAGATTGATTGTTGATTCCATTGAGAAAGGAAGCAATGGTAAGTTAAAGGCACATGCACAAAGCCCTTACACATTAGCTACTTCAAATCATGTAGAAGAATCCTCAAAAATGCTTCGGCTTTTTCTCTCCAGTCTGTTTCTCAGTGTGAGTTTGATCCTCAGCGTTGTTAACTGAGTTCACTATATTTCTCTAACATGAAGATTTGGGAACTTTTTCATGCTACTTAAATTTTTAACCAAACAGATATTGTTCTAGATCACTAATTGTTGGTGTTTTTATATTACAGATTCCTGTTTTTTTCATACGGATGGTTTGTCCTCGAATTGGTTTATTCAGTTCTTTCTTGCTCATGCACTGTGGACCTTTTTTGATGCGAGATTTAATCAAATGGGCACTAGTGAGTATTGTTCAGTTTGTTATTGGTAAAAGATTTTATGTGGCAGCGTATAAAGCACTAAGACATTGGTCTACGAACATGGATGTTCTGGTTGCACTTGGGACTTCTGCATCTTATTTTTACTCAGTGGGTGCTCTGTTGTATGGCACATTTACTAGTTTTCATCCTCCAATATATTTTGAGACAAGTGCTATGATTATTACATTTGTTTTGCTTGGGAAATATTTGGAAGTTGTTGCCAAGGGTAAAACATCAGAAGCTATCAAGAAGCTGGTCGAACTTGCACCTGCAACAGCTTTGTTGTTGATCAAAGATGAAGGTAAAAGTGTTATTTGGTATCTGGGAAACTATTAACTGAAAGAGTTTTCAAAATAGTAGTTGTTATGTGCGTCTGTTTCTTTCCATTTGTATGTTTATTGGCCATCCTGAAATTAAAAACAAATAAGGTGCGGATGTTTATCCTCCAATATGATCATTGAAGTTCTATTAATACATGAGTTATTTTTGGATTGCAGAAGGAAGATATATAGCAGAAAAAGAGATAGATGCACTCTTAATTCAACCAGGTGATATCTTAAAAGTTCTTCCAGGTTCAAAAATTCCTTCTGATGGTATAGTAGTTTGGGGTACCAGCTATGTTGATGAAAGTATGATCACTGGTGAATCTATACCAATCCCCAAAGAAGTTTCTTCTACTGTCGTTGGAGGTACAATGAACTTACAAGGCGTCATTCATATTCAAGCCACAAGAGTAGGATCTAACACAGTTCTGAGTCAGATCATTTCTCTGGTGGAGACTGCCCAGATGTCCAAGGCTCCAATCCAGAAATTCGCAGATTATGTCAGTAACTGCAGCAATCCTTTTCCTGAATATTTATTTTTTCAGCAACTATTCATTCTATTTTTATTTCATTTTGTCATGAACTTTATCAATATACTGCCGTGATGATTTTGCCTTTGCTGGACATCTGTTGCTTTATCTTGATTTTTCCAAATACGCCATTGACATCCTAGAGGAAAAGCAAGGGGTTTTGTAGACTATAAGGGTCTCCTTGGTTGATAGCAATTTGGTGGTTGCAAATAGCAATTACAATACATACCAACTACCAATTGTGACGATTTGGTTATCTCCAACCCAAATTGCCAACCCATCTCTAGTAAGCCTTAAAAGCTGGAAACTCATAGCAGTGCTGTTTCCCCTCGATTGTCATTTGCCAGGCATTGCTTAATTTGGGCAGCCAAATGCCCCCTAAATGTTTAGGTGGAAAGGGCTCTATTTGTAACAATAAAAAGAAACAAAATCATATATATGGTCATAGGCATGATATCATGATTGTGTTCGTACAAGCACTAGCATAACCATACACAAGCTGAAGTTCTTTATTACAATTAACAAATTTGTTAAAGGGCACTAGTACGAGAGATTTATCAGGATAATAGTCAGTTTGACCTTTATTTATCCCAAGGATAGCTTCCTTCTAGAATGTGCTGGTATTTTTTAAATGTCTAAAGGTAACAAATTAACAATACTGGTTCTTCATAATTTTTTCTGTTATGTTTAATGAATTAGTGAATTAGATGACAAAGCATTCTCTGTTGTATATTTTTCATAAAAATTCCTTGCAAACAAACACAGAAATTTGCAAGAACTATTATGCAGATGAGTCTATCTGTGCTTCCATTGTTTGTTCTATCAGCAATTTTGTGAACAAGCATGGGGTCTCATACATTAGATTTCCAAACATCATATATTGTGTATTTGAGTGAAAAATAAATAACGTGCAGTCTGCCTTATCTTTGTATTCTATTCACTGTGGATTAGCACTCCAACTTTTCCCGTATCCTACGTGACTTCATCTAACTGATATTTTCTTGACTGGTGATATATCAAAATAAAACACCCAATTTCTGTCTTTCTTATAAGCTATTTGTACATATTGCAGGTTGCCAGCATCTTTGTTCCCATTGTTATCTCCATCTCCTTGTTGACATTCTTGGGATGGTAAAAGTTCACGTATCCTTCAGATTTGAGATATACTTTTTGAAACCTGAATTCGGTGCTTATGATTCTGTTTATTCCTTTTAGGTTTTTCTGTGGATTATTGGGAGCTTATCCTGATTCATGGGTCGAGGAAAGTAGCAATTGTTTTATTTTCTCACTGATGTTCTCAATATCTGTGGTGGTTATTGCTTGCCCTTGTGCCCTTGGTCTAGCAACTCCAACAGCTGTCATGGTAGCTACTGGTGTAGGCGCTTCACATGGAATCCTAATCAAAGGAGGCGATGCTTTGGAGAGAGTTCAGAACATCAGCTATGTTATCTTTGATAAAACAGGAACTCTTACCCAAGGAAAAGCTGCTGTTACCACTGCAAAAGTTTTTGCAGAAATGGAACTTGGAGACTTTCTTACTTTAGTTGCATCTGCAGAGGTGAGTCAAAGAATTAGTGTCTTCATGACAAAGTTTATGCCATCAGCAGCTCCGATATTAACACAGGAACCACCATTTTTACTCTATTGCTGTAGTTCAGGCTAGCAGTGAACACCCTCTTTCTAAGGCAATCCTAGGTTATGCCTATCATTATCACTACTTCGATAAGCTTCCTACATGTGATGCTGCAAAGCAGAGTAGAGATCAAATCTTGTCAGAATGGCTTCTGGAAGCCATTGACTTCTCTGCTTTGCCTGGGAGAGGTGTGCAGTGCTTGATCAATGGAAAAAGAGTCCTGGTGAGTTTATCAGTCAGTTTTTATCTCTCCCACTCTATGTCAGTGCGTATTCCTTGTTTGAATTTTTGGTTGCTTCCATGTCATGACCAGGTTGGCAATCGAGCTCTATTAGCTGAAAATGGGGTCACTGTTCCTACAGAAGCTGAAATTTTCTTGGTTGACTTGGAATTGAATGCTAAAACAGGTGTTCTTGTGGCATATGATGATAGTTTCATTGGAGTCCTGGGGATTGCAGATCCCCTAAAACGAGAAGCAATGGTTGTTGTACGAGGCTTACAAAAGATGGGTATCTGTCCAGTCATGGTAACTGGCGATAATTCAAGAACTGCACATGCAGTTGCGAAGGAGGTTTGCTTCTTAGCTTTGTTAATTCACTGGATTAGTAGGAGGTTTTACTCTCTAACATGCTGCATTTTTCACTTCTAGGAGCAGTTTCATTCCATACTTAAATTTGTAAATTAGAGCACTTTAACATAATTTCATTTCACCGTTCAATATTTAGATAAAATTTAAAAAATGAGTTATGATAATATTTTTTTCGTTATGTTTGATTCTTGGTTTTGTTGATAGCAACACTGGAATGCATCCGCAGATGCATACTTTAGTAAGAAATGAACTGATTGAGAATTTCAATTATTCTTTAAAATCAATGCCTTGATAGACAAGTGTTTATATCATCAGCATTGCGTTTACTATATAATTATTTTGGAATTTGACATCTGGTGCTTTTCTATGTTCTTGTTTTTGCATACATAACTTTTTCTTAATGGGGTTCAAAATTTTAAAATTTGCCAACTTCTTTCCAAAGATGATCTAACCACGCCAAAAATATTTCTTCTCCTCAGGTTGGAATTGAAGATGTTAGAGCTGAAGTAATGCCAGCAGGAAAAGCAGATGTTATACGCTCGCTTCAGAAAGATGGAAGCATGGTAGCAATGGTTGGTGATGGCATTAACGACTCCCCTGCTCTCGCTGCTGCTGATGTCGGAATGGCCATAGGTGCTGGAACAGACATTGCTATTGAAGCTGCAGACTACGTCTTGGTGAGAAATAACCTTGAGGATGTGATCACTGCCATTGACCTCTCAAGGAAGACCTTTGCTCGGATCCGGTGGAACTACTTTTTCGCTATGGCATACAATGTCATTGCAATTCCTATTGCGGCTGGCCTCCTTTTTCCCCTCATTGGACTTCGGATGCCACCATGGCTGGCTGGCGCTTGCATGGCTTTCTCGTCTGTAAGTGTCGTCTGCTCGTCTTTGCTTTTGAGAAGGTATAGAAAACCTAGGCTCACCACAATATTGCAAATAACAGTAGAGTAACTGTAAATCTCATGTTGTGTTTTTACTACAAGAATGGTCCAGCTATACGGGTGTTGTCATAGAGAAGGACCAACTATGCCATTAGCCATGGCTGGTCTGCTTGTTCATAGAAATCAATGTTTTCTTGCTTGTGTTGGTAGGTATTATTTGCACACAACTTGAAAGATGTAGTTTCTTTCTCTCTTCTCTTAGAGAGTAAACATTTTATGTTGGGGTGAGACACATTTGCTCTCTAAGAAAGATGAGGATATTGCCCGAGGTGAATGAGTTGTGCTACATGATGTGGTCGAAAAGAGTTGTTTTCCATAAATGGAGTTGAGATGAAAGGGATTATGCGAGTTAGATGGAAGTAAGCCTATTATTGTCTCTTTCCATGTAAACTTGGACTCTCCTTTTAGAAGCCTCCTCCTCATCTAATAATGTGCCATATGGTTGGGATGTCTATATGGATTAACAGTTTGGAAATGTGTCAATTTCTCATTGGCTAAACTAGATCATGTGGGCCATTCCAAAATGCACATGTCATCCATTCTAACGCCTTGGTAAGTAATCTTATCTATATCATTTACTCTTCTACTAACTCATCAACTTGCTCTTTTGCAGTTTTGGTTCATCTAAATTTTTTTAAAAATTAAAATACTAATAGTGAAAGCATAAAATAATTAAGGGGTTATAAGAAGAATAATAGAGGATGTAAGACTTGAAAAAAAAATTAAGAATATAGATAGCTTTTAGAGGCTCTAAGAATGCAAGAAATGATCTGTTTGTGATATTTAGACTCTAGAGGTTTTTAAGAATGCAACAGAGGATTTTTTTTTATGGTATTTAACCACTTTACAGCTCTAAAGAGCACAACAAATGACTTATTTTTGAAATTTAATCAATTTATGTTCATCTAACGATTTTAATTAAAATGACTTTAATATTTTTAATTAATTGAATATTTAATAAAATTAGATATTTCATTTTGATAAATTATTAAAAAAAACAACAACAATTCATATAACATTTATATTACATAATTATATATATATATCTATATATATATAGACGCGC
>JBAMHZ010440142.1:0-10181 GCA_037177395.1 Alpinia galanga | reverse complement strand
AATAAGTTTGTTGTTGAAGTTCGTAGATTAGTTCAGCAGCCAAATCTGACCGTTAACTATATCTATGCTTTCAAAGATAATTCATTAAATAATCGAACACGCCTTCTATTTAATAGCCACCAACCAACGTAACATGTTCCAGCTGGCACCAGCCTCATCTCTACTATATGTTTAATTCTAGATATTTACAAAATTAATTATTATTAAATAGAAGAAGAAGAAAAAAATTTGTAATTCAAGATAATAAAAAATCTTTTTATTATATTTTTCATTCTAAAAATACTTTTATTAATATTATTATTATAAATAATATTATAATAATTATGGTAAATGTCATAATTGTAACAATTTTGATCGAACTTAAATAATTTTATTCATGATTTATAAATAACTTAATTTTTGACAATGACGAAAAATAAGGAGCGTCATTTTTAGTTCTGTTATTCGGTCTTTTTATTATTCAATTAAAAATGATTTTATTTATTTATTTCTCTATTGAATAAAACAAATGGCGCATGAAACGACGACGAGAGTCTAAGTGCTTCGCATTCTTATCCTGCTCCAGCGGCACCGACGAGCCGACAGCCACCCTCGTTGCCATTATTTTAAGCTTTATGATTCTTCCAGTCCTTTTCTAGTTCCTGGCTTTTGTGTGCGCTCTGGGTTGGCGGTGGAGGAGAGGTCAGAGGAGTTCGGTCGCTGAAAGCGACTCTCGGGCTGCATCCCATCGCATAGCTTAGAAAACTCGACGCCAACCAATCCCCTTCGACGATCGAGCCCCCTTCCTCTCTACCTCCTGAGTCGTTCCAATTAAGGTGAGTTCTTGCGAATTTTGGTTCTTTGTCTGGCCTGGGTTCGAGGTCGGTTGCTGGAAATTCGAGTTTGCTTGAGTCGTCACGCTTTCCTTGGTGTAAAAAAAACAAAGATCTCTCTTTGTTTTTTGTTTTTTACTTGAGAAGCTCAGTTCATCGTTTTGTGATGCTGTTTCTGTGGAATTCTTGATGTGATTACACTCGATGCTTACTTTATTGGCTTTTTTTTAGTAGAGTTGGAGGATTTTTGGTGGGTATTCTGAATTTTGAGATTTTGGATCGTCGATTCAGTTTTGAAGAGTAGAAGAATTGCTTGGAGTCTTGTTGCCGTTGTATAATGATCGTTTAAACTTCTGAATGATAGCGGAGTGTTCAATTCTAGGCTAATTTGCCCGCTTATAGGATTCGATTTTTAGTCAAAGGTTCTTTTCCTAACGAAAATTGCTATTGGCGCTTTGTTTGGAAATACTTTTATTTGTTCTATTAATGGACAAACAGATCGAGACACGATTTATGCCTTTGTGGAAGTTTGATGTCTTTTGTATAAAAATTTTGTTATTTGCGGCCGATTGATAGTGGTGCTAACAATAGCGTTAGCCAGGATCTTGGGTTAGAGGGGAAATGGCTGGAGGAACGCAGCCGAGTTTGAGGAAGTACTTGGGAGCCATCAAAGATACGACCACCGTCAGCTTGGCTAAAGTGAACAGTGATTACAAGGTTAGAACTTAGAAGTGATTGTTATTGTCTCTATTTAGACAACTCTGCAGTTTTTAGCTTTCTCTACCATCTTATCTTTTCTACATGGATTGTTTCTGTTGAATCAGGAATTGGACATTGCCATAGTGAGGGCCACAAACCATGTAGAGCGTCCTTCAAAAGAGAAGCACATACGAGGTGGGCACAACATGGTTTACTCTCTTTTGTGATGCTTGGAGGGCAGAAACAACTTTTTGTGCTTTTTTCATAGTTTTATTTAAATTTGTAAATTAGACAAGCATTTTGAGCACCACTTTTTGAGCCAACAAGATTATTTATTCATTCGTTCTGATAAAACTTAATATTTGTCCAATGATGTAGTTCGATGTTTTATTTGCTAGCTTCTGCATATTTGTTTGTCTGAAATGCCCTTCTTTTAATCTAACTATTTTTATATACTCGGCGAGCTAGTTCGAAGGCCTTCTTGCTTTCTTCCAAGTAGGTTATGTGTCAAGTTGACTGCATTTGACACTTAGATTGGAAGGTTTTATTTGTTCAATATTTTATTAACTTCTATATATCAATGTTTTATTAGATTCCATTGCCTGTTTTCCCATGTGGTGTTATTGTTTAATTGGCTATTTACTATTCTTGCAGCAATATTTTATGCTATTTCAGCTTCCAGACCCCGGGCAGATGTAGCTTATTGCATTCATGCTCTTGCAAGGCGTCTTGCCAAGACTCACAATTGGGCGGTATATACTTATGCATTATTTTTACACATCAATGATCTGGTTTATATTTCATTTAGTTAAACAAATGAGTTGTCTCGTGCTGTTATGGTTATGCTAAGCATCCCTTGTTATCCAACTCTTTGATGATTGTAGCTCTTCAGTGAGTTTAAGAATGTTTCCTATTTTCAACAAACAGATGTGGCAGATACATACACTTACTATACAGTGAACACTGTTATCACTGTTTTTTGATCTGCCAAATGTTAGACATAGCTACAGAGATAATGGTGGCCAGAAAATATTGAGAAGAGTGCTGAAGGCTATAGAGAAAACAATGCATACGGAAGAAGAGATCTATTTGGCCAGACAAAAGTAGAAAAAACTGGAAAACTGGAAAACAAAACATGATCAAAGAGCTGGCCATTTATGTGATATATTTCGGCGACTCTTTGTTTTGTCTCTTTTTTTTTGAAAAAAAAAAATCTTTAAGTTGAAATGTGAAATTGATATGTACTGACATTTGGCATAAAATTATACTTTATATTTCATATATTATATGTGTGGTTTTTTGTTCATCCTCATTTGCTTATTGCAAATTTACTTTCGTGCTCATGCAGCTTAATTAGAAAAGTTTGCAATGCCAGTCATTTGATGTTAGTTTTGCTACAGGTGGCATTGAAAACCTTGGTGGTCATCCATCGTGCATTGAGGGAAGTTGACCCCACATTTCGTGAAGAGCTCATTAATTATGGGAGAAGTAGAAGTCATATGTTGAATTTATCCTACTTTAAAGATGATTCCAGTGCATATGGTGATAATTGTCTTATGTTGCTAGGAATGTCTTAGATGAGAGACTATTTTCTTGTCTGACATATATTTCTTATTTGACTGCTTTTCAGCTTGGGATTATTCTGCATGGGTGCGTACTTATGCTCTATATTTAGAGGAGAGGCTGGAGTGTTTCCGTGTTCTCAAGTATGATGTGGAGTCAGATCCTCCGGTAAAAAAGATTCTGACTCTTTTTTGTTGTCCCATATTTTTTTTCTACTTCATTGATATAGTGTTGTAGAAGCTTCCTCTGCTGAATGTGAAAATTAGGAAATAAATTATCTTTTGAGTGTGTGTTAACTTGAATTTGGTGTTTTCATTTTACTAGATCAAAGAATAATACATCCTTACAACTGACACTTTTCCAAGAAGAGTTTTTGTTATTCCTCAAAAGTTATTCAGATCATCTGTAGTGCATTTATCTGTCAAAAATTTCCATAAAATCCTGAAACTGCATCAACATAAGTTATTTAGTACAATGCATTTACAACATAGTGAATGTTTGAACTTGTGAATTATGTTTGAACTTATGAAATTCAATTTGGAATACACTTTACTAGTTTATGAAGCACTTTCAATCTTTAACATCTTTTAATGTCTTATAAGCTAAATCCCTGTGTCTTTTTGTGCACACTAACATCACGGATGGCAGTTACACTGAACCAATGTGCTGTGATTTTATTAAAACCTTTTGGAGTTTCTGTCATTCAGGAATTAGAAACCTTGAATATATAAGGTGAATTAGTCACATAAGTGTGAATTTCTTTAGGTTTTTCCCCTTAGGGGTTTGATCTAAGAGGATAATCTAAACTACATTTATCAATAGGATTCATGAAGAGAAACTAATTCCACAGTGGCTACAAGCCTGTGTACTTATCATTTTTGCCATTTATGTACCATATGGATTCAGCTCTTAGTTCAGTAAACTGTCAACATATGCACTATCAGTTTGATGATGTGAACTGGTATCTCGTACTGAAATATTCACCTAGTGGCGAAGTAAGAATGAATAAAATGGTCCAATTTCTACAGAGAACCAAGGATCTACAGACTGCTGAGTTGCTTGAGCAATTACCATCGCTACAACAACTATTACATCGCCTACTTGGTTGCCAGGTAATGTCAGCAAGCTGCAGTATTTAACTATAATATTCTTGATTCATTTAAATGTCCTAATGATCTTTTGCAGCCACAAGGAGCGGCCTGCCATAACATTATAATTCATCTTGCGCTTTCTATGGTGAGCACGGTTTCAGTTTATTCTGCAGTATAACGAGACTTCAAATGGTTCTTATGTCTCCTTTTTTTTTATGACTTGTTACTGCTAGGTCGCTTCAGAGAGTATTAAGATTTATAATTCTATTAGTGATGGAATAGTAAATCTGGTTGACAAGGTACTAGAAACTCACAAGCTAGTTTATTGCACTCATTTTGCTTCACCTGTTAACTGTTTTTTTTTTTTGGCAGTTTTTTGAGATGCAACGGCATGATGCACTTAGGGCACTCGATATATACAGAAGAGCAGGTCAGCAGGTAATTAAAATGCCTTGTTAAGTCGTGGCTTGGGTATATGATTTATTATTACTTAAAAATGTTGACTGGATCTATAAAAAAACTGGATAATGTTAATATAAACAGAAATCAGGAATGATAACTAATAAATCCACAATTGTAAAACCGAGAATATAATTGTTTCCTTTTGAAGGTGACTATTCTCTTGTTTCAAGCAAATTTGATGTCATTAAGTCAGTGGTCGATCCTCAAGTGCTTGTGTATTTGGCGGGATCGGGAAAGAACTGGTTCAGAAATAAACCCAATCCTTCATTTACCCACTATATTTTGTCAAGGAGGGGAGATTTGGGCAGATCCCATGCCCTCCATTTTGGTGAATTTGGCATCCTCCTAGAGTGGGCGGATGAGGAAGGATGGAGGGAAATTAATACAATGGATGTCTAAAATATCAGTTACACTGATGAAAATCTTTTTTTTCTCTTCCAATTATATTATATGGATTTTGTTTTACTTTTTTTTCTCTAAATTTTGGAAAAGAATTACTATTGCCGGTTGACAGTCATGTATTTGAGTTCAGATTTCCTAATAATTGAGTTTTTTGGATGTGCCAAACTTAGTTCAGAGTTATTGTGCACAATCAACTTAGATGAGAGAATTGATCTACTAACTCATTAAGCTCAACCATTGCCCCAAATTGCTTAGCTCATTCATCTAAGCTTATAAAGTTTCTTTATTAACCCACAACTCACCTTGTGGGATTAACTTGGATGCCACAGAATGAATTCAGTCCAAACTAACCAGTTCAATCCATGAGAGGTTTAGCTCAGTTGGTCAAATCAAACAAGTCATAAAATGAATACTAAGTAATAGAGTTTGATAACTTAATGCTAGCCTAGCTTCAAAGCCTTCCTATTTGTCCTTTTAATGAAGCTCAAACCAAGACTTCAATTTTCAAAGAACTGTTTCAGTTCATTGGAAGATGTACCAAGTGAAGATTAAAATTTCTCACCACCTGCATTACCTGTTTGAACTATGGGCTAAAATCTTTGTAGATTTTGTTTATCTCAAATGCCTCATGATTTATAGGCGGAAAGATTATCAGAATTTTATGAAGTATGCAAAAGCATGGATGCCAGTCGGGGAGAGAAATTCATAAAAATTGAACAGGTTTTAGTTCCATTATCTATCCGTACCCTATTGTTGATTATTGCAACCAAAACATATTTTGGATTTAATTTCCAAATTCACTGATTTTCTTTCCCAACAATAATGCAGCCTCCTTCATCATTTCTAACAGCCATGGAAGACTATGTTAGAGATTCTCCAGGAGCTTCAACTGTTTGCAAGGATCAGGTTGGTTATGATATGGGTTTAGATGCTTTTTCTTCAGTCAAGTTTATTGATTTTTCCCCAAACATCTAAATTCTCTTATGGTAATTGTGGGTGCTGGCACACTGCAATTTTTTTGTCTTTCTTGATTATTTGCAAATGTCTATTTCTGAATAAACATTCATTCACTCAGGCAAAAGATGAAAACGACACTCCAAAGGTGGTATTAGCAATCGAGTACAAGAAGACTCCTGAAGAAGAAGCACCTCCTGCTCCCCCTCCACCTCCAGAAACAGTTAAAGAAGTGGAAGCCCCTGTTCCTGCAAAGCCCAGAGAGACAGATTTACTGGTATGGATAAACAGATTCAAATAGCAATCATTCTGTTAGATAATCATTCCTTTAAACCTCCAGTCCAACTCATTCTTATTAGGGATTAAGTGATGCTGCTCCAGAGGTGTCGGACCTAGATAGCAAGAATGCCATGGCACTTGCCATTGTCCCAGTTGGTATACTACTTGTCCAACACTAGCAAAATGTTTCTCAAAAAAGAAGTTTAGTGGCTTAAAAATTTTGATTACTCAAGTCCATGCAATTGATTTTGTTGAGCAAATTACTGCAGATAATGCTTCTAGCTCTACTCCCTCTAGGAGCCTGTTATCAGAGAATGGGATTACTGGATGGGAATTGGCACTTGTTACAGCTCCGAGCTCTAATGAGACTGCTGTGGCTTCTAGCAAACTGGTATGGCTTACCTAATCTGCATGCCAGGTTATGATCTTTTTAAAGATTAAACTGCTTGGTAAATGCTCAACGATCTCATTAGTTGCCATGTAAATTTGTATGTTTGTGATCTCACTAGAACTACGCTTCGACCCTGGTTGTGTTCTAATTTATATCTCTGGAGTGCTGAAACATTAATCATACACAAATTATGCTGATCTCTCTCTCAACTTGTCCACAGGCTGGAGGGTTGGACAAGCTCACACTGGACAGCTTATACGATGATGCAGAGAGAAGAGTGAGCCAAAATGTGAGCTACAATCCATGGGAGATGGGCCCAATGGCGCACCCGATGATGCAACCAGTGGCTCATGACCCATTCTATGCCTCAAACGCCGTGGCTGCTCCAAATTTTGTCCAGATGGCAGCCATGGCACAGCAACAACAGGCTTTCATACTGCAGCAGCAAATGATGATGATGGGAGTGCAGCAGCCCGAGCATCCGCCTGCCGTCAACCCTTTCGCTAATCCACATGGAGATGTTTCATATGCTGCTCCAGTAGTGCCTGTTCAAGCTTCCAACGCATACCGCGGCCTCATTTAAATGAGATTGATGTTTCTTTTTCCTGTTCTATAATTTGGTCATCGTAGGGCCACTGTTAATAGTGTTGGAATGCAATTTTAAGAGAAATATTGGACAGTAATAAGTCTTGATTTATTTGTAGTGGGGGGTTCGTGAGATAGATGTGTCATATGTGTACATTCATCTGGCAGCAGTTTGTGAGGAAGAACTTGAAGAATTTGTTATTTGTTAAAAACAGACTGTAATAACAACATTGTTACGTTTGTTTGTTGATTGTTTTTGTTTGTTTGTTTAAAAAAGTGATTTGAACGAGTATTTTTCTTTTCCTGCAACATACATTTTGATCTCTTCCGGGTGCATTTGTGAGAAATTTAGTTGTTATTGCTTTGTTAATTGAAAAAAAAAAGGAAAACAATTGTAAAGCCATTGGTTGTGCCCCTAAGATTATTTTTTAGGCATTTTCACAGTAAATTATAAATAAAAAAATCCACATTTTTTTAAGCAATTACAAATTTGGTATTTCAATTTAGATTGATTCGATCTTTAAGAAATAATTTCTTAAAGAAGTTTTTTTTTATAAAGTTCTTTGTGCCTGGATTGAACGAGAGGATGATCATAGATATATATGATCCCATAGCAACATCCACGAATAAGCAGGGTGTGATTTGTGAATAAATTTGATCTTTGAACAATTTAAATAAGTAGGTCAATTAATAAGCTTGAACAATTAATTAAATGAAAAAAAGATAGAACACCTGTTCAACTTACGAACAGTCTAAACTATGTTTGTCGTGGAGTGTTTATGGTCAAATTTCTTCTTGACCTGTTGAGCTAAGATGGCTTAATTCCTGTAGCAAAATCAAAATCAAGGAATAACAACTCTTTAAACTTGAGAAGAAAAGGGAGTAAGCAAAGGGTCGAGGAGTACCTCGGCGAAGTCCTAGAGAACGAAGAAAAGTGGAGAAAAAAGAAAAAAGTTAGTGTAAAAAATCTAGAGATTATTTGATCCTCGCATTATTTTCTTTCTCACCTTATACACGCAGGGAAAGACGCATTTTGAAAAAAATATAGAGATATAGCGTAGGGGTGCAACTTTGTGGAGAAGATCGTAGAGTCATAGGCTTGTGGCATAGAAAATGTATTTTCGTGATGTCATAGAAACATGATCTCTTAGAGATGTGATCTCATAAATGCATGATCATAGAGACATGACCATGTGGTAACTAACCTTTATCTGCTGAGTTTAATGTTCATCCGAATCTAGATCAATCTTCCAAACTGAATTTAGATATTTATCCGAGTTTAAGAGGTCGGTCTGCCAAACTGAGCTCCAGTATTCGAGTTCGAGGAGATCAGTTTGCCAAATTAAACTCTGCCAAACTGAGCTCCAATATTCGAGCTCAGAAAGATCAACCCGGCGAACTAATCTTTGTTGAACTGAGTTCTAGTATTCGAGTTCGAGAAGATCAACTTGTCGAACTGAATTGGAGAATATTCTAATTAAACTTGATCTGACTCACACTCTATTTAATCTGATTCAAAGTGGGACTCACGCTCTATTTAACCTGATTCAAAAGTAGGTGTTATCTTATCTTAACTGTTGATTTAACTTTATCACTTAACAAAGTATATTTCAGCTACGTCAGTCAATAATTAAACAAACTTAAAAAAAAATAAACAATTAAATAAGTTTAAATTGAGAGCCGGATAACATTGAAAGGAATCAAATTCAAACCCGTAAAAAAGAAATTTTGAGAAAACTGTTTCAACAGCTCGATTCATTAAATAAAATTAAACAATACAAAACTCGTTTACTCCACAACCGATAAGATGGTAAGAGATTTCCGGTGTAGCAAATAAAATCGTTTTAAATCTGGTAGCAAGGATATTGAAGTAAAGTCGCATGATTATCCTTCCTTTTTTATCTGATTGAAATTGGATACTTTCAAATTTTAAATTGTGCGCTCCTCCACATAAGGCTTTCCTACTTCTTTGAGGCTTATGCGAGTTAGGATTTTGTCAGATGACCCTACGAAGCTTTTCACGAGGACATCGCAGAGCCTCCTTCCTCCGTGGGCTTCCATAAGCTATAGAGGATATCTGTGAGATCTTCCACAAGCTAAGGTTGCATTATTACTTTCATCTTTAATTCTTTCCCTTACTTTTAAAATTTTAAATTTAGAAGAATCGTATAGTATAGTAAATAGTAAAAATAATTATGATTATTATTAAATATAAACTTTTTAAAAAGTAATCCTATAAATTTGGAGGATCACAATCCCCTTTTCAAATCTATATATAGATCTGTCCCTAACTATCAGGACTATCTCATACGCCATTGGGGCATCGATTTGGTTAAATAGAACCATAAACTCCTCTTTTTGTTTTTAATGAGTTTTCCATCCGAAATAAATATTTTGTTTGTTATTCAATAGACGATAGATTGATTATAATGCAAGATGACTAATTAAATTAAAGTTGTTTAATCACTTTCTTAGGGAGCCCTGTTAATCATAATTTTTGAACGACTCGTTCTAAAACAAAATCTTTATTAAGAAATAAAACTAATAATAAACCACTTAATTCTACCAAATTTAAAACCAAAAGTCAAGATTTTTGGAGGGACACAAAATATTAAACCATGAACTTAAATAAAGATGACTTAAATTCTATCTAATTCATGTGGTCTATTTAAATCTTTTCTAAATAATTTTTTTTTTAAAATTTGTTATAGATTCATGAGATTTTTTTTCACATCAAATTAATATGCCATAGTTGTTTATTAAAAAAAATTGAATTCCATGTTCTCTCTATTTATAATTTAAATCATGGAAATGAGTTTGTTCGCAAGTGCTGATTAGATAATTTACACAATAGATTGTTTAAAAAGAGAATGTCTAGATGATATATATATATGACACGAGTGGAGTTGAATTAGGTGCTCATACCATATATAAAATCCTAGA
>JBAMHZ010440133.1:0-10182 GCA_037177395.1 Alpinia galanga | reverse complement strand
AAAACTTCAGCTTTCCGAATGCTTTATTTACCTTGAACCATGGACGAAATCTCAATTATTTTAATTTATATGAAATGATACAATTAATATTTATAAATCAAATATAATAAATTTAAAAATAATCCAATGGATACATGATAGTAGACTCCCAGTGAAAAAATAATCAGCTGTTATGCGATTCAGTAATTGATCAAATTAATTTATTTTATATCGATTTATTTGATTTTAGAGATAAATTTACATCAGCTTCATTTTTCTAAAAAAAAATGATCTGCTCTATCGTCGGCACCTCCATAAAATGATGACCAGCCATCTGCGAGACAAGGTTTAGTATTATAATAAAAAAAAAGTGAGAAGATTTTATTAATTTCTATTTAAAAAAAATTGTGGATAAAGATAAAAAAAAAATCATAAACATGCTTATTGCTAATTTGCTTATTATTATAAGCTGAAGAGAAATTAATCGGTAAGGGAGAAGGCCTTATCTTTCCGCGATCTCCGTCTGTTGCTATCGTCACGTGATCAGATTTGAAAACATCAAAATTCAAGCAGAGCAAATCGGAAACCCTTTGGAGCCACCGGAGCAGGAGGATGGTCTCGAGCTCGGAGCCGAGCAGCAGCGGCGCCGGGACTGGGCCTGGTCGTGCTCGCGGGCTGGTCCTCAAGGCGCTGGTGTTGCTGGGCGGCGCCCTTTTGCTGAAGCGCCTGAGAAAGTCCACCACCAGATGGGACCACGCCGGCGCCGTCACGAATTCCCTCGTCGGGGAGAAGGTTCCCTCGCGGTTTCCCCTTTCTTGCTTTCTGGGGTTCTCTTTGGGTTAGGGTGAATATGCAAGGCATGGTAACTGGCCGGTTTTGATCTTTTTTTCTTTGTGAAGTTTTCTCGGGAACAGGCTCGCAGGGATCCTGACAATTACTTCAACATAAGGTGCGGGCGAGATTTGTCTACCTCGTTTCTTTCCTTTTATGTTTTTTTTTTTCGAATTCCTGTTCCAGTGGCACGTATCGTGAACTTGTGCTAAACATTTTTCTCCCCTGATTACGTTTGAAGTGAGGATCACTGAGATTTAAGAATACTACTAATGGCCAATCGCATATGACTCTGTCTTCGTCCAGCCACATAGACGTTTCGTTTATCAATATCATGATCGGTTTACTTGTTTGGGCCAAAAGATACTATGAATCTTGAATTGCTATCCAGTGTTTTTCATGAATTCATTCTTTAATCTTGTGCATTAAAATTCAAGTTGTTAAAATAGTTTGGATTGTCAAATCCCTCCTGTAATGGTCAAATTTATCAACCTCATTCACTTCCCTTGCTAAATTACTTATCTTTCCCGTGTCAGTTAGCATAAAAGAAAAAAATTGGTAGGATCCCAAAGAAAAGTAAAATCCGTTTCCTGTTTTTTACATGAACAAATTTGATATTGTGTTTTTTGAGGATTCAATTGTTTTATAGATTTTCCTATTGAGGAATGGTTAAAAACAAGTGAATGACAATGAGAATTAGCAAGCTAAGTCTTGCCTATTGGAACATAAATCACTATTATCATTTTCGAGGATTATGCCTATGGCTATAAATGAAATGAATGGAGCTTGCTTATGTTCACCGTTCACGCTTCTTTATTTAAAAAGATAGATGAGCATGAGCCAAGTTCATTATTTACCGAGCATAGTATTTTGTGTTCAAACTTGTTTACAAAAAGCTTACCAAGCTTAAACTGAGATTGAGCTTTTACTAAGCTCAATTATAGATTAGGATGTCCTTGTAATTTATCTTAAACTTGATCCAATAAATGAAATATATATTTATTATTTATCATTAGAATGACTTGGGACCTTAAAATTTATCATCTATAAATAAAATAAAATAAAATACACTATTATGAAATTTATATAATTTATTGATTTTTCTAACACATGAGTAGAAGATGCGAGTCGCAGAGATGAGAATGTTAAGGTGGATATGCGGATATACTAGGATGGACATAATAAGAAATAAGAGTATTAGAGAAAAAATTGAGATTACTTTTATTAAGAAAAAACTTTGGGAGACATATTTAATATAGTGAAGGGGAGCCTTGGTGCAACGGTAAAGTTGCTGCCTCGTGACCTAGAAGTCACGGATTCGAGTTCTAGAAACAACCTCTTGCAAAGCAGGATAAGACTACGCATAATAGACCCTTCTTTTAGATCTCGCATGGTGAGAGCTTTATGCACCGGACTGCCTTTTAGACACGTTTAATATAGTATGAATATATATTTAGACGACCATTAAATGTTGTAGTTAGGCGATGTGGAACTATGATAAACATGCACATTAAATAAGGAAGAGAAATGCTAAAGACGATTTGGTTAGCAACGATAAAAAAAGATAAATTTTATTTAAATATAAACGATGATATAGTAAAAGATAAAACTCAATGATATAGAAAGATCCATGTAGCCGACCTCATCTAATGGAATAAGGGTTATTGTTGTATATAATTTATCGATTTTTAAAATGCATTACAACAATTGGTAAAGTATCAAAATTATTATACACAAATGAATATATAAATGCATCTTGTTCTTTATATGTTTGAATATAAATAAATAAATCAGATCATTGATGAGTCTTAGATGAGTTTGTATACAAGTATGTTTCACAAACTTTGTTCATGGACATTAAAGAGACGAGCTCGCTAGCATTCAAGGATGTTTTTTTAGTCTTGCCTAGTTTAAAAATATGTTCGAGCATATTTTATTTTATATTCCTTCATAATAAACAAGCATAAATGAGTACTTATCGAGCTTGTTCACCAACATTATGTTAGTTTACAACCCTAACTATGCTAAGTCTACATTAACACTTCTTCAAAACAGAATGATTACATGCCCAGCGACAGAGATGGTAGATGGATCAAGGGTTTTGTACTTTGAGCAGGTTCTCTTAGTTTTCCTTTGATGTTCTACAACCTGTTTTCTTTATGCCTTCTCATTGTTCCCTTATCATATATTCTCAAACTGAAATTAGTTTTTTTCCCTTAAATTTCTTTTTTCAGGCATTTTGGAGGACTCCTCAGAAACCTTTTCGACAAGTATGTTGACTGCTTGAAAATAATGCGCTATGTTCTTAAGTGTATAATTTATAACTAGTTCATGCAAATCTCTACTTTGCTGGTTAAATATATGTTTCACATTGATTTGATTACTTATCTTCTTTTTAATTGCCATTTGACAAAGGTTTTAGTTTGAAACTTTGATATATGACACTTGGACACCAACATTTAGACGCCTACCTTGTAAGTGGACAATTAATATTTTTATTGATCACATGTAAAGTTTTTTGAAATAGCTGTATCAGACGCTCAGATCCATGTTGGATACTCATTGTCATGCCTGAGTAATGATTGGTTTGAAATAGGTGATGAGAATAGTTACATCTGCCATTAAGATTCCACCTGAGTTTAGGTGCTACATGGTAATTGCCCATGCAAGTAAGATAACTTCTACAGGGAAATTGAAAGCTAAATCTTTGTTGGAAGCATGCTATATGGGAATACTAAGCTTTCTTCACCTAGTTCATTTTTTTGTCCGAGCATGCATCTTGATTATTTGCATCAGAAGAATTTTAAGCATGTCTCTATGGCAGCCTTTTGACTTGTTCTACAGGGCATTTCTTTCTCGAGCTATGCCAAACACTTCAAGCTATTGCTTTATTCTTTAACTCTGCCTGAATCTGTATTTCTCCTGCTGCAAAATGTTTGCAATTATAATTTCTCTAGTAGACATTGTTGCTTGCTTTATTTCTTCAAATATTCATGATTAGTGTGGGTGCATTGTGTTTGTGAAGGTAGTCACGATTGCAAAGGTATAATAGGTGGTTTCTAAACTGGCATAATTGCTTCTGCCTTATCACGTTTTGGAAGTCTGAAATGATTAATTAACTTGAAGTATACTGTACAACTGACTTTCATCATAGTTTTTACCCTCATTGTCTCTAAGAGGCATCCGTGTGTCAGGTTGATAATTCTTGCATTTCATGAGTTGATTCATTATTTATCTTCTCTATGCTATGGTATTGATTGAGAATTTATTAACATGCCACCTGTCAATTGATGGCCATTTTACTTTCTACAGAGATTTTACATGGTGAAGCCTTGTCCAAAAGAGATGAAATGTGATGTTGAGGTCAGAAACAGTTCTGTTTCCCTTGTTTGTTTAGCTTGTTTAATACATATGCATTTGTGTTCTCAATTCTTAGGACTAGTTTCATTTTGACGTGGAGCACAATGTTTTTTTTCTTCTCAATTTGGCCTTTAATTCAATTTGATACATCAATTTGGTCCTGTAGCTATCTCAGAAGTTCATCATTGTGTCTCAAACTGATCCCTTTGGGGACCAATAGAACACCCAATTAAACTAGGTGAACCAAAATGAGACAAATGAAAAGTTGAGGGCCAAGAAAAAAGTGACATTATAAGCTCGTTTACTCATCTTTTTTGGTTGTAACTCTTTGAAATATTTTTGATGGACAGTTGAGTTCATATGCAATAAGAGATGTGGAGGAGTACAAAAACTTTTGCGACCGTCCAAAGGATCAAAGGCCACAGCCTGAGGAGGTCATTGGGGTATGACTTAGTTTACTATAATTTCCTGCCTAGATCTGTTTTTAGCGTGATTGTTGCTTGTGTTGTGTATAGAAGATTAATCCTGAAAAACAAGCGAAGTCTAATCATCATCTTTGGATGTTCTACTTTTATGATGCAATCTACAGGTTCTAGGTAATGAAAATTTTGTTAACTAGTTCTCAACATTGACAACTAAAACCTATTCTGTGCAATCAATTTTTTTACCGGAGAATTGTGTGTGAAGATATTTGTAATCATTACACAGTTTCTATGTGCTAATCGTGGCAGTTAAAGAAAGTAAAGTTCATGATGGCTTGAGCCAACAGATTTTTGTGTGTTTTATGGGTAGCTCCATGGATTCAAATTAGAGGTTCCCTTTAGTGAGTGAGGATTTACAATTATCTGATCAGATTTTCTTGATGGATATGGACAAATTCACATAGCTAATCAATAGTAGATAGGAAACACGGTGCCAAAGGTTTTTATTTATTAACACCATGTCGCAATTAGTCACTATATTCCCCAGCTTTTCTGGGCCATCATTCTCCCGATAGTTGCTGTTTAATTGTTCTCCCTCGGAGTATTACTTTACACCTTTCATTTGGTGGCCAACCTTTACCTTTGATAGGGGACTTGATTTTTGAGGAGAGTTTATTTGCTATAATGTTGTTAAGCATCTGCCACACGCTCTGAGTGGGAACAACAGTTTTTTGTTCGTGGGTGATTTTTTTTTTTGCATTTTATCATTGCTCTCTTTTTCAGGACATTGCAGAACATCTGACAACTATTCACCTCTCACGTTGTGAACGTGCAAAGCGTTGTCTGTATGAAGGAACATGTCCACCGGGTGGCTTTCCTAACACATGGGTATCCTCAGGACTTCTCTTCAACTTTTATGTTGATTTCATTTAGATTTAATGGTTGTTTTGAAAACATAATTAGACGGACCACTTTCAACCGGGTTAGATAATCTGTTTATGCGCACAACTTAAAATCCAGTGGTCTATTGAATTGGAAGAACAACGAATAGTGAACGAGATCATTGGTCGTATCGAGTTTACAAAATTTTGGTTTCAGCTACATAATCAATTAACTAAACATTGCTCTTCCTTTTCAGGGTGGTGCATCATACTGTTCGTCTGAACTTACTATTCACAAAAATGGTGAAGTACATACTTGGGACAGAGGATACGACGAGGAGGGAAATCAGGTGAAATCCTTAATTGTAATACCACCTTCATGATTTAGCCTGATCAACTATTAAAATGCGTGCCAGAACGCCTACCAAGGTGTCTTATTGGTTATACTTATGCTTAAGCAGGTCTGGGGTCCGAAGGCTGGTCCTTACGAGTTTAAGCCTGCAAGACTGTCCAACAACGACGACATGTTCTTCTCGCCGTTGAACTCTCCCCCAACATTTTCTTTGGACAAGATGGAAAGTTCTTTTGTAGTCAACGAACAGTAACCTTCATAATCCAAGTCTAATAAACCTTATTTCACTTCTTATTCTCTCCTAAAACAGGATCCAATCTCGTTGAATAAATGACAGCTGGTTCTCTAATAACTCCCGTTAAACAGAGACTGTTTATAATAATGTCCTCCGAAGTTGGCAGTGAGAAGTACTGTGCAAACTACAAAATTAGGCCATTTTACCGGTGCAAACAAGGCGGATCATATCACATGAGGGCTGGGCCATGTCATGCTGGCGCTGATGCTTATCCCTTGGACGAATGCTCTTTGTTATTTTAATACTTTGTGCTGTCCAAATCTCATCTGTTTTGTAGTCTGTATCATTATTCTTTGTGGTCCTAAATGTCATCACATAAGTAAACACAGAGACACAGTGGCATGCGAGCAGGAAGACCGCATTTTTGCAGTGGTGGGAGGAGGTCGTTAATGTGACGATTTCACATTTTAAGAAGGTGGTATCTTCGATACCCTGCCAGCCAGGCACAGTACAGCTATAAAACGAAAGTCTGTGGGCGGATGCCATGGACCACTAGATTTAACAGTACTCAGGAGTCACGACAGTGCAGTACGTATGTGACCAGTTGAACAACGAGATTTGGATGGAAGTTGAGGGTGGGAGAGTGGCTGATGGAGTTCAGATCAAAATATCGTGTTTTGGTTAGATTCTGCTGAAATCTTGTCTATTTGTGCATCCATAATAACATAATCAGGAAAATTTGTTAATCCGTCGACACTAAAAATATATGGGAAAAAAAAATACAACATAATTGTAGTTTGAAGCGCTGAGAAAAGACAAGTTAATCACAGCTTTGCCACGCGTTGTATCGGCGCGGTGTGTACACTCATCCCCTCCGGAGAATACAAAAGGAGGTATAAATTTTATTGGTGAACAATGTTCTTAAATATTGTTCATATTGAATATCTATGAGGATTTTCATTATCTACATCTTTTATATTTAAGAAATGAGATATAATACATAAGTGATTGGACAGTAAATAATAAAAATATTCATGGGTATTCATGGATGAATTGTATATCTATTATCTAATAATCCCTTTAAGTTCAAGAATTGAATTATAATGCACAAGTGATCGGATGGTGAATAATAGAGATACTTACAAGTGCTTACGGATGAGTTGTATAGAATAACATTCCTCTATGTATTTAAGTTTAAATCATTATTTATCAAATTGAACACTAAATGTGCTCATAAATATTTAAATCATTTATCGTTCTACTTTGACTTCCATTTTGGCTGGATTCTTATGAATTTTAGTTCTACTCTGACTTTCATTTTTATTTGATTCTTGTGAATTTCACTTGACCGACACTCAATTTAATCTTCACTAGTTTATGTATGTTTCCAAAGCTCTAAAATTGAGATCAGTAGATTTTTATAATTTGTTATAATTTTCTCATAACATATTTGGCGTTGTTAGTAAAAAAAAATAATGCCAGAGGCAAAAGAGAATAACGATGAATTTATTTGATTAATTGATGAAATGGTTATCAAAGTGGATGAGTAGGCAAGCGAGATAAGAGTCTACAATTTCTCTTCTACAAATGAAAAGTCAAAACAATAATAAGGTCCCAAAAAATCTAAGATTTCAAGCAATTGAAAACGAAAATATACAAGGCAATGAAGTCCGATAATAATGCAAAAGGTTTCTTAGAATTGGGGGAAAATAAATTTAAAGAAAGGTTAAGTTACAAAACCAAGAGTTGTTGTGATAGAAGGCTCGAAGGAAAATTAAATTTTTGATGCAAAAGGGTTTGAATTCAATTAGAAGAAAGAAATGTGTGCTAAAGGTAGAAGCAAAATAATTGTAGGTTGGATTTAAGAAAGCTACTCGTTTGAATTTTATTTATCCTAAAAGTATCGAAGGAACACTAAAAAAAATTGACGATTATAAAAGTAAAATTTAGGGGGTTTATACGTGGGTAGTAGTTGTATCACTTGAAACACAAATAACTTGATGATTTTGATAGAGTGTGGATAAATCGCTTGTAAAATTCTGAGGATTATAAAAGTAACTAGACAAGTAGATAACTGAAATCCTACCATTTAGTGAATGACTTAAATTGTTTTTGTTTGATGATCTACTTCAAATTTGTTTTGAGGTTTGAAAGCTACTCATTGTATGAGAATTATTCAAAAGATTATGCTAAGATATTTGAGAGGGAAATGAGCAGGCAATAACAAATGATGTCACGGAGGCAAAGGTGACAAAGTTAAAACCTCAATTGGTAGAAGGTTATGAGATGAAGATAAATATTTTTTTAAGGGATTTTGACAAGACACTTCTTACGATAAATTTGCCTTTATTAGAGCCACAACTAATAAATGTTTCGTATGCATTCCAATATCTAATTTGACATATTGATTTAAAAAGATAATTTGTGTGAGCTAATTAACAAGACTAAAGAGCTAAAGAAGCGTGGCCAATCCTTGAACTAATGTAGAGACATTCATTGACAGGAGCCAAGATTTGTGCTACTTTGAACTGATTCTTTATTATTATTATTATTATTATTATTATTTTTAATTGGGAAAGTTTACTACTTAAAACGTCAATATATCTCTCTACATTTGCCGTATATGAAAACTAACCGTGGCATGTAATAAAAGGTATACAAGCATGATCATAAGATATTTTCATATCAATTAAAGGATAGATTCTTGCATATCAAATTCATGTATTATATAATTTGCACATATATATTTTTTCCATTTATAAAATAAAATCATGAAATACTATATTTGCATGATATCATTAAGGATTACTTTTAATTGTGGTTGCCATATGACATCATATTGTAACCCTATCAGTACATTTGATTCAAGTTATCATGTATAATTTTAGTTATATGATAATGAAAAATAAAATATAACTTATGTTATTTGATTTAATCTTAAGTAATGTTATAAAAATTTATTTGTTTAGTGATTTTTAATGTATAACCTATTACTCTTGATTCAACTCTTGATGATATTAATTGAAGGATATCTTTATTATAGTTTTTATCAATCTTTCTTAAAAAATTATTAAACTAGTATTTTAATATTTTTTTCATTCTAAAAAAAATCCAATTATAATATTTGTAGCAATTTTGATTAAAATTAAATCAACGTGAAATAGTGAAAGTATTTTTTTTTTTAGATTACTCTGTGTTTAACTAATTCTAATTTAGTTAGATCAATTTTGATCAAATTAAAATAGTTTAAATTAATATTAAAATAATTATGATTATAATTATTTAATAATTTTGAACCGATGCAGCATGTTGTTTTCACAGTTTCTTGTAAACTTTTTGGTGCTTACAACACGAAGAGGAATAATTAAAATAATTTAAATTAATAATTTTGGTGCTTAATTAGTTCACATTTTCCTGTAAAAAATTTTTCATATTGAACCGATGCAGTATATTGTTTTCACTCCTCAAAGCTGAAGTTTGTGATCTTAACTACTTTTGAAGGCAACAATCGATTAAATTTTTTAAATTATAGATTAGATTGCTTGAGCCATAAATGATTGGCATTAAACACAAAGAGCATTTGTATCTGGAGATCTAATTTATTCTCCAAAATGGATAAATAGAAATTATTTTATGATTTTCTGTAATAGAAAATAGGCATTTTGGTTGGGCAAATTTCAGTGTTTACAATGGTTTACAGTTCACCAACAAAGTTTAGGAACATTAAATTGTTCCAATTTGAATGATTGTCAAAATAGTACATATTCTTCAGAGCATGAGCTTTTACTCATCACAGATGATTGAGCAGTTCTTGATAGGTATCAGCTAAGTCCGAAGCATGAGCTTCTAAAATTCTAGTTGAGTAGTCTCTTTCAATCCCCACAAGGTTTGATGCATGTCGATAAAAAAAACGATCATGTGAAAAATAAATCTAAAGTTGAGGGGGAAAATTCTTTAACCAACATAGACAGAAACTATTTAATCTGAGAATCAAAATTTAAACTCTCTCGAATACTAATAATATGTTTGGTAATCTAAGGCTTTCAAGCATTACCATGCCGCATCAATAGAAAGCCATCAAGATGATTCATCAGTTCAAACAGCATAGTGGCTACATTAAAT
>JBAMHZ010440102.1:0-10184 GCA_037177395.1 Alpinia galanga | reverse complement strand
TAATATAGAAACAAATAACAGGATCTACTTATGACGCAATTAATACAAGACAGTACAGTGGCAGCTCATGATAACATGCTACTGCAAGCTAGCGGCTCTACAATTATACAAAATCAAAATATAGAAAGCGACAAGCAACCACGGAATCCAACTGCAAGAAAAAGCATATACTACTAGCGACTTGAAGTAACAACATGACGGCAAACTGTGCAACTGCAAAACCTGATTGTACGAGAAGCAGAAAAGGGTGAGCCAGTGACCGATATGCTATCCCTCGAATAAGTTGACTAAGCATTGCGTGGATGCCATAGTAGGTGATTTCAGGAAGGATGGATCCATGCGAGCTGCAAACCTCTGTAGCCAAAATCATGACTAGCCAGCAGCGATGAACACTCAAAAAGGTTCTCCGAGAATGGAGTACTCTCGTTTATGCTCTGCTATAAATTTGATAAATTGATAAGAATATTTTTATCTTATAAATTTAAATGATAATTTTAGTAAAAAAATTCATAATCCCGGAATTAAAAAAAAACCTTACTTATTCAAGATTTTTCGATTTCAAATTTATTAATATTTTTACTGACATATTATGCTTAGTAATCATTTAAATCTTGAATCAAATAAATCTTAAATAAATAATTATCAATAAATATTTCGAACCAAATGCACCATGTAGTCATCTCTGTTTACCACCACAAGAGCTCTCACTTCTTAGAAAAGAAATTAACTTTAGCAATGTCTCAGGGAAGGGACTCCTGTGTTTGAATTATTTAAGTATCATAAACAAGATAAAATGTGCTATTATTAACTGAATCTTGGGCTTGGGTCAGTCCAATTCACTGGCCACATATGAGCTGGAGTGTCAAAATAACACGAGCCCAGATTGCCAGCTTTCCTAACAGCTTTGAGCATATAGGATGTGCTTAGATGCTTTATTTAGATCATTATGGGTGTTCTTGCGTGCAGCAAAACCTCTAGGATGTTTCATTGAATTCGTAATTTTTTATATATACATCAGATATACCATCTTTTCTTAATTTATCTATCAAAACATAATTTATATAAATTCAAAAATTAGCTTTTATAATATTTATCTCTAATGAAATTTGAATGTCCTTTTATCGTTAGTCAAAGTATTTTAACATTACATGGCATTCCTAAGGTACAGTAACTTTCTTCTTAAAAAAAGGTCAGAGTTGGTTTAATTTGAAAAATAGATGAATAGATTTTGAAATCAATGGATCTACCTTTTCACCGGATTATAAATAAATAAATAGATAAAATATATAAGTTTATATATGAGAAGTCCGATTTAGAATTTTTTTTTGGGGTGTCAGCTCCACGCCAAATTTAACGAATCAACCCGACGCTAAATCCGACTTTAATTGCGGGTCAAACCCGATAAAGAGACGCGGACCTCCATGAAACCCATACGAGAGCTAAAACCGAAACCAAGACGAAGCCGCGACGGGAGCGGCGGAGGATGGAGAAAAGCCATGGCCGTGGAGTCGATCCCCGCAGCACCGGCAGCAACACGATCGCCGTTCAAGCCACTAACGACGACGCCACTGCCAGCAAACTGTGCGTACTTCGCCCTCTTCTCATTCTTTCTCAGTGAAATGGACAGTAGCGATCAAAGCCATTGTGCGCCGCCCACGGAATGTCTCGGATTGGGGGTTTCCTCGATCTCGTCTGCTATGTTCTGTTCATTTTGGCATTTTTTGGTCGATGGATATTTTTTTTAACTGATTCGTCAGGATCCCTTTGCTTCGAGCAGCTTCATTCCACCTGTTGCCCTCCCCGGTTTTCATTTAATTCAACCCTAATTTTCTCTTATCGTTTGTGGTGGGATGAACTTGGAATGTGGGATGTTGCCTTCCTATTCTATTGATGGTAGGAATTTAACATATAAATAGGTGATAGTGGTGGGTAATTTTTGGTAGGCAATGAAGTAGAGGAGGGTTGCATTGAGGTCGTCCAGAGCATGAAAAATATTCTGTACACCTACGAGAGCAAATCCTTGCAACAAGAAAAACTAAACTAAATCCTTTGATATATAATTTTGATAATAGTCTAAAAAAATTGTAAAATAGTGTAATGAATGATTCTCTTTTATCATATGGATGAACTTGGAATGTGTATGTATTTATGGAACAGATAAATATACCATGCACAGAGTGTAGAAAGACAATAGAAGAACCAACCACATAATGCACAAATGCATAATCACTGACTACAAAGTCCTTGGCAGACACTAAAATTATCTTCAAAGTCTTTTTTGCACAAATAGAATTATCTACAGAGAGTTTACTAGAATAAAAACAACACGATATGTTTACAAATGTTGCAGTATAATCATAATCATTCATGCAGATCCTTTTGAAAAAATATCAGAGCTAAAAAACAGTAATGGGTGTCAACATGGTAAAGTATCTAAATTCTACAAATTATTTTTGTGGAAACAAGTATGCACTTTTCCAATAAATTGATGGTTAGTGCAATGGTCAACTTCAGATCAGATGTTAACCTACCAGATAGGTGACTTGAGTGTAGTCTGAAGTGATTATTGAAGTGAACTAATGTACCTAGTTGTTGATATCTTGTGGCATAGGGCCTATAAATGGAGGACAACTTCAGCCATTTGGAGATTGTGGATGACATTCTAAGCAACAACATTTCTCAAACTTGGACTACCTCTAACTACACGCCACCCATTTCCCCACCTTCCCTCACCTCAATCCGTACAACCCAAAGAACTCTAAGCCCAAATCTCCACTATAATTCATCCCCTTAGCTAAATCCCCCAAATCTCTCAAAACACTTGACTCCAACCCAACAAACCTAGCTTCGGCCAAACCAATTGCAGGTTGGGTGAGTTGAACCCCACATGTTCATCTCACTAGTCTCAACCAAACTAAATTTAATTCTGGTGAGCCCAACTCTAGTTCAACCAAACTTCACCTCACTTAAATTCCTCTACCCGTGTTCCAGATCAATGTTCAAGCTAGATTGCTAAGTTGGTTCAGTAATTGACTCTCTCACATGTTATGTGGATGTGGATCCTAAATAGGTCATATGCAAACTTGTGTATCTCACAAATTGCTAGTAGGAAGCATTGAGCTTGGACAACTGGAGGGGTTGGACACTTCAGGACTTGCAATTTGATATTCCATGGAGTCAAATTATTTCTAAGTCAATGCAATCAAAATAAGTTTTGTAGCTATAGTAGCCTACATTACCAACATACATTGGTGCCAATGTTGTATGCATGCACTATCTGTAATGAATCAGCAGTTGCATCTTGTTTGGCAGAGACATTAAGGAAAAAACAAACCTTTATAAATTTGAGGACTATGGATGGTAGGCAGCATAGCTTAAGACCTTATTTTCTCTTCTGGATCATCAATAATAGCAACAAGGTTGATCTCTACTAGCAGCATTGACATTAATATTCACAAATATGAATTAATAGTTTTTCTCTGATTTTAACATCATGTTTGTGCAGTTATATATCTAGCTATTTTTGAAACAAAACTATCTTTAACATGGTTGATGCAATTTGACATTACCTGAACTAATTGTATTTTAATGCTTCAACAGGTCCTGTGTTAAGAAGGGCTATATGAAGGATGAATATGTCCACTTATTTGTTAGGAGGCCTGTAAGGAGAGCACCCATAATCAACCGTGGTTAGATTAGCTGTCACTAATCCCATTTTAGTCATTATTTACCTTTAGATTTTGTTTTCCAAACTCCTGACACTATTTCCTTTCACATTGCCATGCTGTTGAAGGATACTATGCTCGTTGGGCTACTCTTAGGAAGCTTCTACTTCAGTTTCTTAAAACTGAAAGAAAGATGAGTGACGACAATCACTCAAAGAAACAGATTCTTTCTCTTGGAGCTGGCTTTGATACTACTTACTTTCAGTTACTAGTATGTGATCATTTACGATTAGTATTTCTCAAATCGTTTCATTTTATGTCTTGGCCACAACATTATGCACTCGTACCACCTCAAAGATGTATTTTCGTTGTTCTTGTCATGGAGGAATTTTATATCTTGTATAAGATACATCATTGAATTTTTTGGCTTTACACGCTAATTTAAGTTTTGATTCATTCTTCTTCGCCTAAATGCCATCTTTTGATCTGAAAATTGTAATTGGTTATTTTTGTACAGGATGAAGGAATGGCACCATATCTGTATGTGGAGCTTGATTTTAAGGAGGTATGAGACTGTACATTTTCAATAATAGATATTGGTGAGAAAAAAAATGTTTTGGTTCTGAAACAAACATTATAGTCTTGCCTCCATGGATCTTGTTGTCTTAAAAGAATGCTAGAAGAATCCTGGTAATCTGAGAATTTTGTGGATATTGTTTGACTTTTGCAACTGTGTTTCAGGTCACCAGTAAGAAAGCAGCCATCATCGATCATTATACTCAACTAAAGGAGAAGGTTGGGCCTGAAGCTTTTATTTCAATAGGTAAGTTACCTTTAATCAATAGGTAAATTGGACCTTCTTTTTGCTTTTTACACTATTTCCTTTCTACCTGCAATTTTCTTTTAGGCACCACAATTAAAGGGTCTATTGTACACAACCTTATCATGCTTTGAAAGAGGTTATTTTTAAGACTCAAATTTGTGACCTATAAGTCACACGACAACAACTTTACATTGCATCAAAGCTCCCCTTTAGTTTTAACTATCACTAGTAGTGAAATATTACTTTCATGAAAAATCCAGGAAATTATGTGGTTTATAGGAAGCTAGCGACGTTGTTAGTTTGCAATCGGAAAACCTATCCAATTCTTACAATGTCTAAACTTTCTTTAAAAAAAAATGGAACATGCACCAAGAGTAGTTTTTGTTGCATTGTAGTCCTAACAAATTGTCCTTCAAACTTGAAACTACCCTTGAGTAAATCATATTCCAGGTAGATCTTTTTTCTTTGTATACATGCATGGTGAGTATCTACTACATTAAGAGTTATTGGTAGCAAATTAGCAAAAGTGAACTTGAAGCAATTTTATTTATCCACAGAAGGTACTAGTTGTAGTGTACATTGAAATGACTATAAGTTGAGCATACAATGATAAAAAATCATACATTAGTGTTGGTGCACAAGTTGAGATGGTTGGGTCCATGCAAATAGCAGCACAAAATAGAGAGTTGAATTGCAAAAAACCTATATAAATCCATGTTTTAGAGAAGCATCTGAATAATTTCTAACAGAAACATCTGAATTTTGGAAAATTCCATTCATATTACGAATCAATTTATATATCACACTGTTAATTTACTGTTACTGAGATTTTTCTATATATAGAGAAAGGTGAAGTGCTTAGCAACCATTACAAGCTGCTTCCGGCTGACATACGCAACATCCAAGTTTTAGATGATGTGATAAACTGTGCTCAGCTGGATCCTAGGTACTTTTCTGTGCATTTCTCGAGATTTTCCTCTACTGAAAAATTTGAAACTTTATTTGTGTTAATTTTAGTGATTATTCGCATGTCCACTTCTACAAATTGTTTATGATGTCTAAGTAACCTTACAAGAGATTGGTTCTTTTGTTCTATGATAACCTACTTGTCCCAATAATGTTGTTCTTTTTGACAGCAAAATCAAAAGCTTGGAGACTGCAAATAAATATCCTTGTTTGCATGCCCATGCAATGTTGTTTTTTTTTTCCCTATGCAGGTGCATTATGCGATTCACCAAGTTGTATTGGCATGCACTTGTGTGCCCTTTTTTGGAGCAATAATTTATCTGTCTATCAGAAACTTGTCTTGTTTTCTTGTCATGTTGCATTCCCTCCGTGTTGGTTGGTGTTTCCTTGTTTTTTTGCTATCTTTTTGTGTTCTAAATGCAAGAGCTTGTTTTGTTATAGTTACTGTCTTCCTTTAGGTCAATTACACTTAAGACATAGATCAAACTCACGTTCTCAGTTCTTTGATACTAAAAAAGTGGATCAATTTGTAGACTAAAGTTGAGTTTTTTTTTTCTTTACAGGGCATCTATTTGCTAATTTAATGCTGAGTTAGATTACTAGATATCAATGTTAAGAAACAAAAACTTAAACTTCTTTTCTGATGTTGTCATCAGCCTGCCAACATTTATAATTGCAGAGTGTGTCTTGATATACTTGGATCCAGACTCAACATGTGCTATTGTCAGATGGGCGTCAATGAAATTTGCAAATGCTGGATTCTTTTTATACGAACAGGTTATTTTCCAAAACAACTTGATGTTTGCAGATGTTACTTATGCATCTTAGATCAATTAACATCCAGATATGTTGCTGCTTTCTTCTCAGATTCATCCTCATGATGCTTTTGGGGAACAAATGATAAAAAATCTTGAGGTGTTAAAATATCTTTCCCTAATTTTAAGTTTTTATTTTTATACCTTTTCCTTTTTTAGATATTACATAGGAACTGCAACTGTGCCATTGCCCTGAGTTCTATCAATGTTTCAGCAAAATTATTTTTGTTCTTCGTCTCCAATGCAGAGTCGTGGCTGCCCTCTCCTTAGCATTTATGCAACACCCACTTTACCGTCTAAGGAAAAACTCTTTCTGGATCATGGATGGCAGGTTTGTTTCCCTTCTTTTGTTCATTATGCATATGTTTGCACGAGTTATTTATTACCACAACATTCGATGATGCTTCAGAGGGCTGTTGCATGGGACATGCTCAGGATATATAATGATTTCATCAATACTGAAGAAAAACACAGGTAGAGGAAATTGATGAAAAACTATCCATACTTTCTTCCTCTGTTACGATACTAAAACCCTTCAACTGTTTTTTTGTTGGCGAACTCCTTTCTTTTTTCAGAACAAAATTTTCTTCCTGTGTTATTTACCTTATGTTATTTGTCCAGTTGCTTTGTTTTTGTATATTTCTATTGGATCCGTTCTCATAATGCTTCTAAAATAATGTAGGATTGAGCGGCTTGAAATATTTGATGAATTTGAAGAGTGGTACATGATGCAGGCAAGTAATGATCTTACAACTTATGGCTTAAATCCAAAGAAGATAATCCACCTAACATCTCACGAGTTGCCACCCTAGTAAATTTGAAATTATTGTTCTAATCAAGTTCTTTCATTGTCATCTCCAGGGACATTATTGTGTGGCTTGTGCAATCAATGACGCAGAGGTTAGTACCTTGTTTTGCAGATTGATTGTCCATGGATTCATGTTAAGATAACATAGGATCTAAAATACTACAGGTGGACTCATGCTCATTGTGTATGCCATGCTTCTAGAATAAAATAGTAGGGAACCCTGAACCTTAATCCTTTCTAAGTTATATCCCTTTACTTGAAACTGGCCCTCAAATTTCATTTGCGAAAGTGCTTGACTGCTATGGTAATAAAGGATGGCCTAGTGCATGAAGCTCCTATCAATATGAGATCCCAAGGAAGAGTCTTTTATATGCAGTCTTATTTTACTTTGTAAAAAGTTATTTCTGTGATTCAAACCAGTGACTGCTATGATAATCTCACAACAAATTATAGAAATCTGCCAAATTAATTATTTGGTTCAAACCTCAATTGGGAATATGGCAAGATGAGGACAACTTGAATTGAGACTGGTTACAATAAATCATGATAGATGGGAGTCCACATTTTGCCTCCTGGTTGTTCCGCTCTGATGTTGGAGATAGCCAGTTTCACTGTGTTAATCTTTACGTGTACGTACACGACAATGTTGAATCAGTGGTTTTTTTACCCACATTAGACACCTCGAACTATAATCCTTTCTCGATAGTCCTTCGCTTGTATCTAGCGCTCAATTTTCATTTGGTGTATCTCATGTTGGCCTTAAAGCCTGATGAGAATTGTGGTTGACTGAGATAAACGTTTTACATCTTGTTATTCAATTCTAGTTTGCATAACACCTCTAGTGGAGATAAATAACTATCCTAGCATATTTTGTAGCTGATATGAGTGGTTGATACGCAGGGAATGTTCACCAATTTTGGACTCTCCAGTGAGCAGCATTCACAAAACCGACCTCAACAAATCGTATCCTGAACCAAATAAGTGTTTATCCACCAGCAAATATAGGTTTGGTAATCGAACATTGATTCAGATTGTGGTAGTTGAGACTCTGGTTGAGCTGAGGATGCAATTGCAGATGTTGTAGCAGAGTGATGGATTTTGTTTTATAATAAATCTTGTTGAAATAATTGTTTAATTCTATAATTACGGGCTCAGTATGTTGGGATGTACTTACAATTTGACATGCCATCAAGCATATTAAGAGTGAAAATAATTGCACCCTCAAAATTGATATATATATATATATATATATATATCGGTGTGTGTGTGTGTGTGTGTGATATTGCATGATTGATTAGTGCTGTCTGTGTGATTCAATTTCAGCCGTTTGATTGCGTGGAATGTACCGTAACTGAGAATATACAGTATCTTTTCTCCCATGATCTCTGATCGAATCTTGCATTGTCGATTGTCATCTATGCTATAGTCAACTCTTGAACCAAATCAGGTGCCTAAGTTGTCCGATCATGGTTGAATTTTGATCTGAATCCGATCGAATCGTGTCCAATTGCGGCCGCGATGCATATCGGCATTGCGATCGCGTCGGATTCCGGCCATGATCCTTTGACTTCGGTCGGATCATGGTCGGAATTCAGTCGACACTTTTAACTCATTCGTGAGTGGGCATTTTCATTATCTACCGTCCGATCGCTTGCACACTATAGTTCAATTTTTAAATCCAGGGGATCAGACGATAGATAATAGGGGTGTGCATGGGTGTTCACAGATAAGTTGTGGAAGGTAACATATTGTGTACTCATCCATGAGCATTCATGAACACTTCTGTTATCTATTGTCTGATCACTTGTGTATTATAACCTAATCTTTAAACCCAAGGGGATTGGATGGTAGATAATGAAGGTGTTCATGGATGCTCACGGATGATTTGTGTAAGGTAACATTTCTATATATAGAGAGGAATGCTATCATGCGTTTCTTATTCTGTGCAATTTGTGCGTGACGCGTTCTTCACCATCTGATCGATCGCGATTGCATAGTAACAAGAAATGCACCTCTTCATATGTCGCAGCCCATTCCCCATAGTTTGATCGGAATCCAGCTATAGTCCAATCAGAGTCAGAGTTCGGCTGGACATCAGCCAGATTTTGACAGGAATTCAGTATAATTCCGGCCGGAATCTAGTCGAATTGGGGTCGCTGCGATTGTGGCCGCCAGTGACCACGGTGTTGGCGGCTGCAATTCGGCCATGGTTCGACCGGAGCGACGTCGACGGTGACCCCCTAGGGTTTAGGAGTTAGGTATAGTGTTCATCTGCTTTGTCAACGCACCGACGGTCTTTCATTGTGTGGAGAAGAAACAATGTGCATTCTTCATTACTGTGCAATCACAATGGATGAATGACTGTGATCGCGTCGTGCGCGAGCGCGCACTGATCAGTCATGCAACATATCTATAGAGAGAGACATTACGCTGTGTGTCTGTCCCCTGTGCGCCTATGTGCGCCGTGGGCATCTTCGGCGATCGGTGATTGACGCTGCGCGTCCATCCCCTGTGTGCCTATGCACATCGCGGGCATCTTCGGTGATTAGTGGTCAATCGGTGGCCAATGCTGCGCGTCCATCCCCTGCGTGTATGTGCACGCCGCAGGCATCTTCGGCAATCGGTAGTCTATCGACAGTCGATTTCTTCGGCGTCGATAGCGACGAAGCTATAAGTCAACCCTGAACCTTAGAGGGATGCCGACACCATCAATTGCAGCTGAAATTAGTTGGAATTTGACCGAATTACGGCCGCCAACGCTATGGCTGCTGCAGCCGCGATTGACCTGATTTTGGCCCAATCACAGTAGGAATCTTGCTGGCATCGAGCCGGACTCCAATTCTGACCCAACGACGGCCGGAATTTGGCCGCTGTTGGGCTGAGCTCTGACGCCGACCTGACCGTGGCCGGAATCCAGTAGTATATATATATATATATATATATATACGGTTTTGATCTCCTGCGCGACTTATCCTGCGCACCCCGTGCGCGATAACCCGACACCGCCCGCTCTTCTCCTCGGCACCGCTCTTCTCTCGTTTGTTGCCGATCGGAATCGCGGCGCCATTGGCGCGGCCATTGGCGGCCACAATTTCGGTCGTTTACGG
>JBAMHZ010440081.1:0-10186 GCA_037177395.1 Alpinia galanga | reverse complement strand
CATTGCACCTTGATGTCCTCCAAAATCATTCATATTTTTATTTTCAAATTTAGAGTATTATTAAAAAACCTAAATATTATAAGAAAATCTTTAAAAAAAAATCTAATTTTTTATTTTCTATTTTTAATGTCTACTTTAGACGGATCAAGTATTTCCACAATTACAATTATTTCTTTATTTTTTCATGTCCATAAAAATAAATTTGTCTAAACCTAATGATTTCAATATAATATAGATATTTATTTTGTGTAATATGTATGATACGTGACTTTTGTAAACACAAGTGGATTTTTTTCTTTTCATTTTTTCTATTTTTTTAATATTTCTCTCTCTCTCTCTCTCTCTCTCTCTCTCTTTTTAAAATTATAAATAGCTATTAAAAATAAAAAATGAAAAAAAAATCTAAATTTGAAAAAAAGAAGAAAATAGATGGATTCAAGGACCATCGAATTTAGGATTAATTAAAACTCTTGGCTTTTGGTAAGCTAACGAAAAGTCCAAAATTTTGAAAATAATGTATTTAGATTTAGAAAGTTATTAGGAATGCAAAGAGTTAATTTGACATAAATTTAATAATTTTAAGGTCATAAATCATTTTTAGAGGAAAATATATTAAAAAAAAAGTAATTTTTTTTATGTTAATTTAATTTGATTGGGTTCAAGTAAGAAAAAAAAATAATTATTTTTTTAAAATTTGAGGCTGTATTGGATAGAACGATTTTTTGAAAAATGAGTGCGATAAAATATAAAGTATGATAGTTTTATTAAAAATAATAATATTATTATTATTATTATTTAAGGTTGAATGGACAGGAAGGTATTTTGGAAAAGAAGTACATCTCTTAATAAAATAAAAAATAAAATGTAAGATTTAGATGTCAACGAAAGCTAAATTTTTGAACTGGTTATATGCAGTTTTTTTAAAGTCAGATACGGTGATAAATTGCCTTTTTAAAGTCAATTTTTTTAGTTGGATGTAAAAGTTATATGAAGTCTTCTTTAATTAGATGTTGATATAAATTGCTTTTTTTTTTTTAAATTATATTTTTTAGAAAAGCAATAATAATGATGAAAATAGTATGGGTAAGAATCAGCCAAATTGATGGCATAAATCCGAATTCGATTTGACCTTATCGATTAAGCATTATTATCAATTGATGCGACCGGTAGCCGTCACATCAAGCCATCTCAATGATTGCGTACGTTCACATGGTGCGAGTGAGCGGCAAGCTAGCGAAGGCATCCAAACCGACCACGGCGCCAGCCTGGCTTTTTCTGTGTGTGGCCATCTCTCAGAAGCTTGAAACCGTGTGTAGATCGGATACTCTTGGATATTTAGGTTGGGAGGGCTGAAACGCTCCTTGTTCTCCTCGGTTGTCACGAGCGCTCCAGAGAGATGGGGCTGTTAGGAGCGATGGTGGCGCATCCGGAGGAGCTCTACCCCGTGGTGAAGCTTAAGATGGCCATGGACCGCGTGCAGCGCCAGATCCCGGCGGAGCCCCATTGGCGCTTCTGCTACGCCATGCTCCAGAAGGTCTCGCGCAGCTTCGCTCTTGTCATTCAGCAGTTACAGCCAGAGCTCCGGAATGCGGTCAGACTAACTCCTCTCTCTCTCTCTCTCTCTTTTCTGATTGCTGTGATTTCGATTTCCTCGTTTCAAGTGGAAAATCTTTTCTCTCACGCGATTGCTATCTGATTTTCCCGCACGTATGCTGCATGATTTGATATCCATTTGTACGCGTCAAGTCTATATGTTCGAATCGGTTCGTCGGAACGGACGTTCCGGAACCGGAACGCCTTATGCCGTGCTAGATTTCCGGCCAAGAACGTTCCTCCGGAAAGACAGCGATTGATGGAGACGACGAATCGACGATGGCTACGGAAGAAAGGAAGAGATGGCTACGGAGCGGCGTCACGGCCGTTTCAGAACAGAAACGGAGGCGTTCCGGAACGGAAACGGAGGCTCCCGCGACCGTTTCGACGAACCCGTTCTCCATTTCTAGTTATTATTGATGGCTGTTGAGCGTTTCGTGAATGTCCAAGTATATTAGTTCGCGTCCCCATTGCCTGGCTAACGAGGAGGTCTGCATTTTGATCTTGTCTGATTGATGTTGATTCGTAGATATCAGAATATTTGGAAGAGAAATTAATGAGATAAATCTAAGAACTACGGAAGATGAAGATAAATATTTCTTTTTTAATACATACATGCATTCATATTTTTTTTTTTTTTACTATTATCATATATTCTCATCGGTCTCGATTTATTTAATATGTTTCCTTATTATCTTATTTATACACACATGTAAACTTGTGGATGCCTTGATATATCCAAATTTTATTTTACTATTCATCAGTTGGTACATCATTACCATTGTTCAACATGGAAATCCCAGTCTATTCTGATCGCTAATTTTTCATTCCCCTTTCTTCTATTGTGCTACATCTTCATTGTTGTGGAGAGTATTGTGGGGGAACGAGGGACAGGTAAAAGCTTCCCACTGTGCAGGGGTGAAGAGCAACATTCACAATGAAATAAAAAATATCAGACTGACTCAATCTATGTGTGCTACACATTATGTCAGTTAAATCACAAATTGTATGGGATGGGTTTGTTGCTTGGAGACCAAAAATATCCCTTTTGAGGTAGTCTAAGTTAGAAGCGTTCAATCTTAATGATATATGACTAGAAACATGCAAGATAATAGAATAAGACTATCATGTTTCATGATAATTATATCAATGCACAGCCCTATTGCTTGTGTGCTATTGATACATGCACTATAAGTAATCTATAAGAACAATATCTTATCATTTTTTCTCAACTTTTTGAGGGTAACCACATGAACATTATCCTATCAACTTTATGCAACACTCTATTAGTTTGAGTCAAGAAGAGCTTTGTTGTTATTCATAAAGAAGCATTACACCATATGTACGACTCAAATGGGTACACAATAGATAAGTAGTAGTGTGCCAGATTAATTAATTAAGCTTGAATGATAATGTGGGCACACTTCTAGATAACTACAATGGTTAAGTTGTTGCTTTGTGACTTAGAGGTCACGTGTTCGAGTCTTGGAAATAACCTTTTACAAAGCAGGGTAAGGTAGCGTACAATAGTTCTTTCCTCGGGATCCTACATGGCGGGAGTTTTGTGCACTGGGCTATCCTTTCTAAGGTTGATGGGTTTTGGTCTCTTGGCCTAGGTTGAAGTAGGTCCACTTAGATGTAGCTGGGGATCAATCACTTGTGGGATGGTTTGAATATTGTTTGTGGTTCAACTCAAGGTGGAACATGATAGGATCGAAATAATGAAAGAAAGCAGGGTTGAATGTCGTTTTTACAAATTTGACTTGATAATACAAATTTAAAGGCAAATAAACAAACAAGTAAACAAATAGAGCAATGTAGTGGAAAATAAAAATAAGACAAGATTTAAGGTGGTTTGGCTTCCCTCTTAGATTCTTATTCCACGGCTTATAATTCGTCATTTGGATCAATCGAAAGTATACCATTATATTTTCTCCTTTTTAGAAGATCTGGAGGTGGAGAAATCTCTTGCACAAAAGATATACAATTAAGTGTGCAGTAAGAGTAAGAATATCAAATATATATACTGAGCTTAAACAATTGTCTTGAAGAAGAAGAAGAACAACACAGAATGAATACTATATATATATATATATTTTGCATAGCACTTGGATTTTCAATAGTTTTTTAATCATTTGATTGTTGCTATCGAGTCCCTTTTATAAACTTATTCTGGGCACCCCTAGCTCGGCACCGATTTGATCCGACTACTCCAGTCCATATCCAATTTTGATTACTCGGATGCCTTTTAGATGCTTGGATGCTGATGTGACAGAACCTCATTGACATCGAGTTGATTTGCTTAAGTTGATTTCTATCTAATCTTCGGTCGCACGGTCTCTTTTTGTCGCTTGGATGTTGACGTGACAGAACACCATAAACAGTCAATTCGTAGTTTCTGAGATAAATTTTTTTGGCACTTTATCTTGAATCTGGACCTGATCTTGATTTAGCTCTGGTCACTTGAATCCTATCCTGTCGCTTGGATATTTGAGCGCTTAGATTCTATAAGGGCGCTAGATCACTTTAACCTTATTAACCTGATTTGCATCACAAAGTTAGAGCGCAAGGATTTTTAATATGCAACAATTCAGTTGCTTCACCTTTGACTTACATTAGGGTTACGCCTAGCTTAAGAACTATCCTTGTCCCCAAAATAAGGACATTTCCTCACTATATTTTGACACAAAAAATCTCTAAGATTACCTTGTCTGACACGTTCCGACATGTTCAGGACTTACTTTGCTTGGTCCTACTAAGTCTTTCATAGTTACTTAACCACCTTGCCAGAATCCATGTCTCTCAGACGCTTCTAGACTTTGCCTTTTAAGATCTTGTACTTACACACTTGACATAACATATTAGATCACAAAATACCCTACTTTTAAACTCTGTTCCATGCATCAAAATACATGTTTGGTCTTGTGGTGCCCCCAACACCAATAGAACATGTCTTGGATATTTGTTCGAAATATATGCAACGTTACCCTCGGTGACTTGTCAATGAGTTTTGGTCTCCTAGCCTAGGTTGAAACAAGTATGCCGTGTTGTAGTTGGGGACCAATCACTTGTGGCATGGCTTGAGTGTTGTTTGTGGTTCAACTCAAGGTGGACCATGATTTGGACATTCATTTGAGTTGAATGCAACTTGGCCCGTGGTGGCCTGGGTCTAGTTTGGTCTCATATGATGTGGGAGATTAAGAGGATTTGCCTCTACTTGATTTAAAACGAGTACAAAGGGTTTGAGACTCCTCTATCTCTTTTGCGGCTAGACAATGTCCCTCTCTCTTTTACTGATGTGTTGAAGATGATGGTGGAAAGAGCTCTAAGCACTACAATGTCTTTGAAAAGCCATTGCTCAAGGTTTTCTTTGTGATTAGGAAAATTGCTTTTATAGGCCCTGGAAAGTGTGCAGACTAATCTTTGGAGCCATGTGGTGCCACCAGGTTAGCTCTTTTAACTGGGATATACAGGTGGGGCTTATTTGATTGTTTTAGTGGCTTCTAAATATTCTAGGGGTTTCCCACATTACAACACTCCCCCGCCTTGATTTTTTGTGATCCATTATTTCCATTCGGTTAGGGAACAAAATGATATCCTTGCATTTATAACATTAATTTTGGATGTGAAATTCTCTAATTTGGTTGCTTCTTATGATTGAGAATTTTCTCAGTGCTCGCTATTGATGTAAGGTCTGTGTGGCATGGCTGACCTTGCACTATAAAGGCATGGCTAGGTTTTACTGTTCTCTCTTTCACAACTTCAGCAGAAATTTCTACTACTTCTTCCTTGGTTTGGTAAGAAAACTTCTTGTTTCTTCTAGCACCCTTTGGGCTTTAGAGTATTAGGTTTCTAGGTCTATCTTCTTTGTCCTTGATTTCCTTTTGGTGAGTCCTAGACAATTTCTATGGACCTATAGATGCTGCCCTATTAACTCTCATAAACTAATGATGCTAAGACTGGGTTTGATAATTTGATTATCAGAGTACAGTTGTGCTTTTGTAAACCAATTCTGACATCTTATTCCTTTGAATGAGGATTAAAATAAGTATGTATGCGCCATATTGAGTGAGAATATGGTCCACCAATCAAAACAAAATGTTGGTCTTATTATTGCATTGACTGCTTGATTATTTTTGCTTATACACAGTCTCATCAGGAATGATTGCTTCTTGGTCATTTTATTTGATGCACTTTTATTCTGGTCTTGCAGGTCTGCGTTTTCTATCTGGTTCTCAGAGCCCTAGATACAGTTGGTCAGCTCTTATCCCTTTAAGTTATTACTTAAACTTAACAAAGTGTCCTATTTCTTTAAAGGCTTGAGATTCTGGTGTGTAATAAATTTATGGTTTGTTTGATGTTCATTTTTGTTAGTTTTCCTGAGGGTTTTCAGTTATTTTTCTAGGTTGAATTTGAAGACCACACTGTTACTTACCAATTCCTGCTAGATTTCATTTTGTTCTCTGCTCTTCCTTTTTTCACTCTTCTTTTCCTCCTTATTAAACTCTTGGGGAGCACGTTGAAAGTAGGTAATGAATGGATGAAAGAAATGCAGTCTGCTAGCATATCTAATTTCTCTTAATATACAAATTGATTTTCTTGTCTTGTCAGTTTTTTATGGTACTTTTGTACTCAATCTTGAATATTATATGGACTACGATTGATTTATCAGCAGCACTGTATTGTAAGCACCGTTATTTTCTTTCTTTAATTTTTATCATGCCATACAATTAGCCTTGAAAACATGTTCCCATGTCTTACGGGATACGTGGAATGCTGAGAAATTTTGCTTTTTTTGATTTTTTTCTATTACCTGAGAAACCTGATAAGTTTCATCTAATCCTTTTGTTAATAAATTTCAGAGGATGATACAAGTATACCTTCTGATATCAAAGTACCAATTTTGCAGAGCTTTTATTGTCACATATATGATAGACAATGGCATTTTTCATGTAAGCCATCTATTATTTGAATGTTCATTTTTTTATATAACTTTGCATCATTGCTTGAACTGTGTTCATATTTGACTGAGGTTCAACCTTGTACAATCTGTAGGTAGTTGATTTGGTGGTTATTCCTTTTAATCATAAATTAATCTGTTAACTGGCTTTCCAAATGGAACATATTTGTGGTTTACAATTCAGTAAATGCTGTATGTAGGATGCTACATAAATGCTAGCTGTACACTTGGTTTGCAGGAATGGAATTATTATGCCCCATCTGAGCTCAATCTACCCAAAGTTAGATATGCCTACACTAGTATCAGTCACCAATAATAAACTAAACCACACCTTGAACAATAAACACCTTGTCCTAGTGCATTGAACTGAGAGCCTTAACTCAAACGGAGGCAAAACAGAAGGGTTGTTAGCCAGCAAATATAAATAGGAACATATAATAATGTGAATGTGAGAAAGATATGATATCAACTAAAAAATGTGGATAACATTATGATGTGTCAACTCAAGAAACATTAGTTAACTCAAACACGATGGAAATATTTCATCATGCATTAAGACAACACAATGACAATATATCATATCAATGGCCTCCACTCCAAGCATCAATGATGCTCATGTAATGGTCCCTACGTGCGCGCGCGTGGGGGGGGGGGTGGTCGGGTGGCTAGAGCGGCGGCAGATTTGCTACAATGAACAAGGGTCAATCTCTCAGGATTGCAAAGTCTTTTGGGAATGCTTGTCCTCCCGCTGTGCTAGTGCTTGATTGGGCAAAAAATTACGAATCATGATTTACCTCCCTTACGATGGCTGTGAGACCGACTGATAGGGCGCTTGGGGTGAGCGAATAATCTTTTTGCTACAGCAATGATGCTCATGTAATAAAGCAACACACACTAAGAATAAAAGCAAGAGACACTAGTTGTTAGTATCTTACATTTCACACATTAATCATCAATTTACAAGTTTAAGATTAGTGGGTTTCTTCCTATACTCTCACATTGTGGAGAGGTACACTGTGCTCATTTAAGCATAGGTATGATTGCCATCCAACAACCAAAATATGTTGTCTATCACATGCACACTCATTTTGTAACCATTTAAGCATGCTATTGGCAAATTGTCCCTGATTGTGCCAACAAACTATATCTTGGGTCTATAATATAGTATATATAATATGGTAGAGAGGATAGGGATCCACGTGTCAAATGTCGAACTAGGTCAACACGACAATACACTAAATGGACATATATTAGGTCTGTAAACTTCGAGATGACATCATCTAGTTAAGGGTTGACCTAGATTGGGACCAAGGAGAAGCTTGCCTCAAGGGGCAGCTCAACTGACTTGAGCTCAGCCCAAGGGGCAACTCAGGTGATTTGGAAGACGAACGGGAGGAGTGTTTCGTCCACATCCCGAGAATGTGGACGAACACGTACAAACGTACAAACGTGAGCAGACGCTTGAGGAAGGCATGGTGTGGTGAGGCGATTGGACTAGGGGGGGGGAGCTTGCGATGTGACAGAGAGGATGGGGATCCATGTAACAAGTGCCGAAGTATGTCAACATGACGACACCAAATGAATATATATCAGGTCCGTTAACTTTGGATGACGTCACCTAGTTAAGGGTCGACCTAGACTGGGCCAAGGGGAAGCACGGCCCACTTGAACTCGTCTTAAGGGGTAGCTCAAGCAACTTGGAAGATGAACAAGAGTATTTCGCTTATGTTCTAAGAATGTGGGTCGATACGTACGGATGTGAGCGAATGTGTGAGGAAGGCATGACATGGTGAGGCTTTTGGCCATTTGCTTCTAGGTTTGTTAAAAGGGTGCTCACATAGGCGGGTGTGGAGTAAGAGATTACTTTTTTAGCTACTACTTTATCATTGTTCTTGTTTTGCCCCTCTATCTTTTGGGGCAAGGTCTAATTTGAGCGTCGGAGGGATTTTGCCAAGATTCCCCTTGGCTTTCTCTTAACTCTCTCTATTGTTTCCAGTTGACTGAATTGCACATTTGTGGTGCGGTGTGAACTCTTTCCTTTCGCCTGGTAGATCGGAGTACTATTGACTCGATTAGCTGCCGATCCACCGCAAGTCAACCCAATAAGAAAGTGCTCTAATAGTGGCTCGACTTGCATTTGACCTGCTTGTGGAAGCCTACTTAGAGCTCTTGAGGATTCAATCCATCCACATATTTTAGACTAGATTAATATAAAAGCCTAACGGTATATAGCACCTTAGTGCTGTCATGTTGCTAGAAGCAAATAATCTAAAACCTTAAAAATCACACCTCAAAATCTACTAGTGAGGGTCTCCTTCAAACAAAAAAAAAAAGTCTGACTCAACATGACATCCTAACCAACATCCAACTTACTTCATACAACTAACATATATGAATAATCATAATGCTAATCCTATGGATCAGCTAGCATAATATATAGAATCTTGCACAAAAATCATAAGTGTCCTATTTTTACTAAATTGTCAAAGGGGCACCTAATTTTGATTTATCATTGGAAAAAGGGTGTGGCCAACGAGCTCTTTCCTACCAAAAAGACCCTTCTAAACCTACCCCCCAAACCACAGCACACCCACACCCAATTGCTTGCCCAAAAAACCAAATTGGAAGCCCAACCTGTGGATGCTCCATGGTTGGTACAAAATGGAGAGCACTTCACTTCTCTACTTTCTCTGACTTATGACATACCCTTCCGGTCGTCATGAACAATCCATTAAAGGTTGGTATAAAATGCTTGGAGGGGTTTTTCATTTTTTATTTAAGGTTTTTACTTTGAGTTTTAGGCTTTACTATTTAGTATACTTTGTTCATTTTTTAATGTTTAAATTCTTTGAAGCTAGTGTTGTCATACTTTTTTTTTTAGCCTTGGAGGTCCACTTAACAGTGTCAGATAGTGCAAGATTGATTTAAACATGGAATCTCGAGATAAATTGTAGTTTTGGACCCTCTTACTGGTCACTTTTAATTTATTTGTAATTTTTTTATAGGTCTAGGAAAAAATGCTATATAGGCCAATATTGGTCAAATTTCACAAACAAGTATTCCTTTGTGCGGCACTTTAGCCATTTTATATCATCAGTTTTCAATTTGAGAGCAGTTCAGGAGCATGTTATAAGTTTGGCCAAACCTGCTACATGGATTCTCTATTGTGCTCCTTGGAATCTATTGAGTTGTTTTATGTTGTTTGAGTCTTAGAAAGCCATGTGATAGTTTTGGGTAAAACTTCTACACGGTCATAAAATTGTCATAAATAAAAAAATAACTCCTTTGTTGTGTTCTCTACAACTCAAGATTTTTTTTTTCTCTAATTTTGACCAACTTAGGTTCATATAATAATTTCAGCTATGCTACATCAAATTAGATGCCCAAATTTTAAAGTTGATTGCTTTGTTATCCTTGAGGAGCCTTTGAAGTGGTCATATGTCATCTGTTGTTTGAGTCCTAAGAGGCTATATAGTAGTTTTATTCAAAACTGTTACATGGACTTATACTATTAAAATTCAAAGTTGACCTCTTTTTTTGTATTCTTTGGAGGATATTCTACGCTCTCTCACCTATGTTATTTGTATCTTAAGAGACCATGTAATTTTGGCTAAAATTGATACATAGTTCTAT